>JAWDJN010000024.1:1174837-1386235 GCA_037788925.1 Mytilus galloprovincialis | reverse complement strand
CTATAAAAACAACGAGGGGGGGGGGGGGGCATGTCGAAAAAAACCAATAAAAGGGAGATAACTTCTAAAGGGGATGATGAAATCCTACACAGCCCACTGCATGAAATGATGCATTTAATATAAAATTAAATGCATATGTTATGCATATTAAATTTCAAATTACAAAAAGTATTATGCATTTACTTTGCTGGAAAATTTCTAATTTAATATAGATTTAAACTAAATTTAATATTGCAAATAAATTCCCAAATTTCAACCTAGTTTAAAGGTATTTTTAAATCTAAATAAATTTCAAATTTAAAGAATTTAAGTATAGACTAAATTTGAATAAATTTCGAATTTAAAGAAATGTTTATGTAAATTAAATTTGAATAAATTTGAGATTTAAAGAATTTTTAATATAAATTAAATTTGAATAAATTTCAAATTTAAAGAAGTTTTGATATAATTTAAATTTGAATAAATTTGAGATTTAAAGATCTTTTAATATAAATTAAATTTCAATAATTTTCAAATTTAAAGAATTTTAAATATAAATTAAATTTGATTAATTATGTAATTAAATTACATGTAAATTCAAATAAATTTCTTGTTTATGACTTATTTAAATTAGAACTTCCATCAAATTTAATGCAATTTAAAGTCAATATAATCCTGTATAACTACTTACAAAACAATAGCGCAAATGAATAATAAAGAAAAGGCAGAATTTTTCCCTCTGCTTTTTAAAATGTTTTTTTTGGAAAAGGGATGTTGGGGATTAGTTTTTACTTTAACCCAAATATTTGGTTTGGAAATATCTAATTAAATAAAAAAAAACAAAAATTAGGAAAAACAGGAATTTGCAATGGTGATAACTTTGTAGCTACTGTACATATAAAATTGATCCTCCAACTTTTCTGATCCATGTTTACAAAGTATTAGACTTGAAAGGCATGGATTGCTGCTCTGTGTATTTACAGTAGAATAATATTTGTGGTTTCAAATGGCAATGTGCAAATGTATAATTTGTCAGTAACATTGAAGACTGTATTTTTAAGATGAAACTTAAACAATGCAATAATCCAACAATTACATGTCACTCATTTGCAAAGCTCAATACCATTTTGTAAATATGCCTTTACCTATATGTAAAGAATGGCAATGCATCTGAATTTATATAAGAACTTGAAGAGTTAGAATCTAAGACATACAAAAAACACAAACACCAGATATAAACTATAGGACAAGGCTATCTCTATGTGTGATTTGGATTTTGACAATGGCAGCAATATACAATACAGGAGATAACAAAATCTTTTGGACAAAGCATAACCATACACAACAATTTCTAGCATTTTCTTATTGTCATCCTGTCTAGGGCATAGTTATTTTCATCACTTCTAATCGGGTCAGAATAATAAAAAAAACAATTTTGAGTTATCTCCCTTCGTATATACTTCAATAAAAGAAACAAAGTATCTAACAAATTAATTTTATTCAGATACTGACAAATTAGAGTTGTTTTGGTGATAAATTAAAATAAAATGTCAAAAAGTTTGTTATACAATTTTAAAAACATTTAAAACAAATAAAAAAACACTTTTGTTTAAAAAAAAGTCAAGTTCTACATCATAGAACCTCATCAAATTCAAACTCATTAATAAAATAATGGTTATTGACAAATCAACATGCTTACTTGTATAGATTATTTAAGAATCATAACAATTGGGTAATAACAAATAGCAAACATAGGCACCTTTAAATTTCAAGTTTGGCATCATAAAAATATTAATGAATAATCTCCCCTGCTAGCATTATTTGTCAATTTTAAAAACTTCAAAAAGCAAAAAACAAAAAACATAATATTATTTACATGATTAACATAATTCGTAAATTCACAAGAGTGCACACACTGAAATGTCTCGCCTTCTTTACTTATCATTGATATTATGTTGATAGTCCTAAGTATAAAGCTTTATTAAAAACTGTCACATAAACTTAACATTAACCAAGATAACTAAACAAAGAGCAATGAACCATGAAAATGAGGTCAAGGTCGGATGAACCATGCCAGGCAGACATGTACAGCTAACAATGCTTCCATACAACAAATATAGTTGACCTATTACTTATAGTTTTAAAAAAATAGACCAAAACACAAGAACTTAACACTGAGCAATGAACCGTGAAAATGAGGTCGAGGTCAAATAAAACCTGCGCGACTGACATATAGATCATAAAATATTTCCATACACCAAATATAGTTGACCTATGGCATATAGTATTAGATAAAAAGACCAAAACTCAAAAACTTAACTTTGACCACTCAACCATGAAAATGAGGTCAAGGTCAGATGACATCTGCCCGCTAGACATGTACACCTTACAATCAATCCATACAACAAATATAGTAGATCTATTGCATAAAGTATGAGAAAAACTGTTACAGACCAACACAAAAACTCAACTATAACCACTGAACCATGAAAATGAGGTCAAGGTCAGATGACACCTGCCAGTTGGACATGTACACCTTACAGTCCTTCCATACACCAAATATACTAGCCCTATTGCTTATAGTATCTGAGATATGGACTTGACCACCAAAACTTAACCTTGTTCACTGATCCATGAAATGAGGTCATGGTCAAGTGAAAACCGTCTGACGGGCATGAGGACCTTGCAAGGTACGCACGTACCAAATATAATTATTCTATTACTTATAATAAGAGAGAATTCAACATTACAAAAAATCTGAACTTTTTTTTCAAGTGGTCACTGAACCATGAAAATGAGGTCAAGGACATTTGACATGTGACTGACGGAAACTTCGTAACATGAGGCATCCATATACAAAGTATGAAGCATCCAGGTCTTCCACCTTCTAAAATATTAAGCTTTTAAAATGTTAGCTAACGCCGCCGCCAGATTACTATGCCTATGTCGAGCTTTCTGTAATAAAAGTTGCAGGCTCGACAAAAAAACCATCCTGCTGCTCGAACATTGATTAAAATTTCATTCCAAATGCTGTATGCAAGAATAAAAATAATAAGGTGTAATGTAATACTTCAAATATGTACAATTGAATAAAATAGCACACAAATAAACTTTTATCAACAAAATTATGTAATGTCAAGCAAAAAATTATCAATATTGAATGTACATGGACAATTGAAGAAAATAATAAGTTTATATGTTTATAAATATATTTGGTGTATTGACTGTCTCCTGATTAGTTAAAAGTTTTAGTTTTATTTTCAATTTTTTTTGTTTACAAATTTTATGAAGTCAACATGTGCATGATGTGTGTACTTTGTTTTTATTTATATAAATAAAATGAAAAAATTCTTCTAGCCTTATTTTTGATAGAAATTTATCTATAATGAATGGCAATAACTTATTTTGATTTTATTGAACCATAAAATTAATTTTCAACTATTTACATTTTACATAATCCTCTTCGCAGATTATCTAATGTGAAGATTCAAAAAGTTATCTCCCTTTGACCAAGCGATTATAAATAATGTGAAATCTTACAGGAAAAATCTTGACAGCAAATACAAGACACTGAAATGAGCCACACTCAAATTATTATTCAGCATTTAATTAATTAGAAAAGGCAACAGAAAGTTTAAGTAAAAAGAAATATGTAGCTTAACCAAACACAATAACATAATCTGATGTCAACGATATGCTGCACTTGTAAATAATTTTAATAGAAAATGCAAATGTTGAAATAAAAGAGCAGTAATTCATTTTTTTACTTTAAAAAATAATCAAATTCAATAAACCAAACCACTTCATTTTAAGGGTTCCCTTCTTAAACTGAAAACTGTCAACTATAATTCAAAAGTAAACATGAAGGTATTTTTGTTCTTGCAAATTCCAAAGTGTACCTTTGAATTGGTCCTTATTAAAATTTAAAGAAATTTTTATTGATATCTCTCAATTTTTTGTCATATGCCCTTAAGTAAAAACCCATGCAAGTTCTGTACATTTCTTGTGACAAGGCCTCTCTGATTTACTTGGACCTCAGCTCTTTGCCTTGTGCATTCAGCTGTCTCTGGTATTTACAGTCTAGTAAATGACTTTAGTTTATCCATCTTAGATTTAAAATCTTGTGACAGTCAAATCCCAGTTGTGATCAGGCGAGTTTATCTACAGAATCACTGTCCCAACTTGACATTAAATCAATTTGCATGGCCTTTCTAAGTTTGTCCTTTTCTGACACTGGCAGTTTCTTGGCTTAAAGGGCCTTAGCTCTATTTTGTAGCTTCTGTAATAAAGTAATAAAAAAAATGTTTAATTTTATAAAATTGACAAGTGATATATATGTGACAAAAGCAATAATTTTCGGCATGCAATTATTCTATCTTAATGCAGTTGTAATCAAAATCATATATTTAACAGATATTCTAATGAGTGACCCAAAAATATCTTGTGGAATAACTCTATAAAAAGAATAGCTATAAATTTTCTATTTTCAGTGGACCATGAAATTGGGGTCAAAACCATTAATTTATCCTTAGAAAGATCATAACATAAGGCACATGTGTATTTATTTTTAAGTTGATTGGTCGTTAACATCATTAACAACTATCCTGACCAAAAACTTTTACCAAAACTTGAACCTAAAGCAGAACAGATGAAACAATAAACAAACAAAAGCATGGATCATTAAACATAAACCCCTTCTACTATTGTACACTGGCATAACAATTTATTGCAACTATTACACAATATTGTGATTTATTTATCAACATCAAAAAAATTATTGATTTGTATCAGTTTAGTTTTTCAATTATATTTTAAAACTAACTCCTTCTATCATTGTTTGGTCTTATTCACGGTGTAGAATATATACAACTTTTATAATTTGATGTGTGATCCCCTCAGGGGTTCAGGCTTATATTTTGGCAAGTGTTTGATGTGTCTATGGGCACTATGGTGGTCTAAAATTATTTAGCACCCCCTTTTTTTCCCTAGGGAGATTGATATTGGAATAGCTCATTATTGAGTTTGTTGTCTTTATCAATTTCAATATAAATCACAATATCAGGTACAGCAATTTTTTTTTCTTTTGACATATAAGAAGTAATTGTAAATACATGTAGTATTAAAATACAATCAGCTGTATACAATATAACCAAAACAAAAATCTGAGACTGGGTTACTGCCCTTTGATCTATTTATTATTTGATCTATTAAATAATATTTAAGCAATAGAAATGTGAAAATTTCAAACAAGATTTAAGTCAGTTATTGTTTGATTTGGCTAATTCTACTAAATACACAATTATTTTGATTTTTGTTGTTGTTTTTTTTTTTCCTGCAATTATTTTGTAACACTCTAATAAAAATGAGTATGCATTCAATCCTCCATGACTCTATTCATGCTATTTGTTAGATGTCTCTACTCTCATTGGCAACCACACTTCATCTCCTTATAAATTAATTTTTGCAGGCCTCAACTAACAGTATTTTCCATAAAATATATAAAACAATAAAAAGCTAGTACAATCAAGACAATGAGTACTATTAATTTATCCCAAGACTTGGTCTGGTCATGTCAAATTAATGTAATCACCAAATAGCTTACTTCAAAATAGAACCAGCTGTTTTACATGTCCAGACTAGATTGTTTATGCCTATAAGCATCACAAACAGCTGCTTACTGCAAAATAAAACATAAAAAGTTCCTAAAATAAATGTGTATTGCCAGGAGATAATTAGTTGAATTTAAACATTCATATTATATTTGTTAAACTTGGTCTAAGGAAAGGGTGTACAGGATTCCCAATACTCAATATATATATATATATATATGTCTAGCGGGACGGCTGCAGTGCAGGCGATTTGGTGTCACGATATCACAGTAGCATGGGTTCGAATCCCAGCGAGGGAAGAACCAAAAATTTGCGAAAGCAAATTTACAGATCTAACAAAAATTTGTGAAAACAAATTTACAGATCTAACAATGTTAGATCTGTAAATTTGCTTTCGCAAATTTTTGGTTCTTCCCTCACCGGGATTCGAACCTATATATATATATATATATATATATATATATATATATATATTTAACAATGTTTGGCTATTTGAAACATTATGATCACAAGTATATATGTATATATTCTGACAGACATTTCAACATACATGTAATATACATAAGGTATATTTAAAGATTTTAACAAGGCTAAGTAAGTATATAAGCTGATAATACTAAAAAGGCATACATGTAACTCTATCTTTTATCAAAGACAATGGCACGTCTCTATTTGAATTACATGACTTACAATGTACATTTATATCTTTTGAAAGATTTTTAAAATCATAAATTCAGAAAATGTAGACAATATACATGATATACAATATATACCTTTATATGTGAAGGAACATGGATGGCTGTTGTATTCCCTTATCTTTGAGCATCTGTTTCTGCTTGAAATCGATTCTCTGTAACAATTGGTGCAATTCTTCAATTTTTTCACTGTCATCAAGATTTCTGTTTGGGAATTCATCATCTTCTTTATTAGCTAAGTAAAATAAAAACTTTTTGAGAAAATGTAAATATTCAACATGATGTTCATACAAAATGATATTAAGTTTAAATTCTTTTATATAAATGCCTTTTAAACTTGAGTCGCTGAACTGTAGTAACATGTATATAAACAGCATGTAAAGGTTTGAAATGTTTCCAAAAAAATACTCAATAATCATAGTATAAATGAAGGAAGTATATGGTAACCTACATGTATGTTTCATTTGTTTGGCTAGTAATTGGATTAACATCAGTTGGTCTTTAGGGGATAGCATTTATTTTGGAAACATACCACATTGTTAACTTTAATCTCATTAATCTTCAGATACAACATGTACAATGTACATATACATGTATCTTAGTTTTCTTGTTTGAATTGTTTTACATTGTCATATCGGGGCCTTTGCGGTATGGGCTATGCTCATTGTTGAAGGCTGTACAGTGACCTTTAGTTGTTAATGTCTGTGTCATTTTGGTCTCTTGTGGACAGCTGTCTCATTGGCAATCATACCACATTTTCTTTTAATATATTAATAAGCTTTTGAATCACAGGCACTTGTTTCTATCCATTGGAAGACCCACTATCAACGTATATTTTCGAGAAGGTACCCAACTAATTTGTTCACCTCTCCGCTTAAAACCATTATTTCTGGTAAATATATACGTTAATAGTGGTCTTCAAATGGATAGAAACAAGTGCCTGTGATTTTAATTTATACCAATATCAAGGTGTCACCTGGGTAAGTAAAGTACATGTACCTATAGAACAACTCAATTATCCAATAAACTTAAAAACTATAGCACAGTTTGTAATTATTCCGTGACAATAAACAATAATTGGGTTTGCACGACACCTTGAGTCTTGACCATGTCCCCTCCTTTTTATAAGGTTTTGGGAATAAAATATATTGGGCATGCATATCAGATTAATCATAAAAAGTAAATTGATTGTGTAAGGTTATGTAATATATAATGATCTACATTAAAGTAATGCGGTTACCAAATCGAAAATCATGTTGAATTTGAAGTGTGTTCAGACTGTTCTTCTTTTCGGATTTGAAAATTCCGCAACATGACGTTTAAACATTGCTATAATAGAAAACACTAGAGACAACCGAAAGGTTCACGGTCGCACTAAATACCAATAATATGTTAAAAGCCAAAAAAAATAATGTATCCTAATTGATAGATTGATATGATGAGGGGGGATAGGACCTTTATCGGGACTCCGGGATCGGGTGTTTTTAAGCACGGGATTTCGGGATTGACCCTTTCGGGATCCGGGAATCGTTTTTTTCGGATTTCGGGACATCGGGATTTACTTTATTTAAATTCGGGACCTCGGGAATTCGTTTTTTTAAGTCCGGGATTTCGGGATCAGGACCCCTCCTATCCCCCCTCTATGATGCGTATATAATAGAATTCTTTTAAGGATGTGAATAACAGAATAAATGACAGACACATGATCTCCAGAAATTAACTAGTAAAGATAATAAAGTATTTTCCTGGTCTACTTTTTGGTCTTAACTTACACTAACAACATTACAAAAAAACGCGGGACGTGACCAGATAATAAAAAAATATATAATTTTTCATACGTACAAATCAAGTTGATCGAGTTACCTGGACTCATAATATTCACATATTAGTATAACCCTTAATATATCTTTCTCAAATTATTGCTGTAATAGTGAGCATAGGTACTTGGGTACAGGACATTTTTTTTACCCTACCCTTTTTCAGTCCAAAATCTGTTATATTTTCGTTTTCTTTTACTTTATTTTTTTCGCGTCTGTCTGTACGTGTCATTAGAACATAAATACACTACAAATTACTTGGTTTTGCCAAGGATTTGTATAGTCTTACTATACAAATCCTTGGTTTTGCTATTTACTATAAATTCCAAGTTTACTATCCACAGCGGTCACGGATATATTACTAAAGAGAGTGAATCAGGTTTAAAATAGAAAACGAAAAAAAATAACGGATATTGGAAAAAAGGGGGAGGGTAAAAAAAATGGTGACATCCCATTAGTCTGACAACCATTATTCCGATAGCCCAATACTCCGACAACACACTATTCTGACAGCCCATTACTCCAACAGCCCGGCCATTATTACGACAACCCATTACTCCTACAGCCCATTATTCCGACCATATGCGTTTTTCTTAGTGTATGGATACATTTTCTCTAAAAAAAAAAACAACTCCGATCTCTGATATTTGTGGTTGTCCGTTTTGGTTCCAATTATTTTTTGCATGCGGACATTAATTTTGTCTCAGTATATTGGAGTTGATACACATGATTATAGCAACTGCTCAGTCCTTATAACCTCGCCCCTCTTTCGTTTTACGTGTCAAGTTACTTTATGTATCTTTATATTTCGTTGTTTGTGTGTCTACTTTCAGTGTGTGCTGTTCTAGCTTGCCATTTCTTGCTTGTGTGTCTTGATCTACCTTTTTTTCACTAGATCTTCAAATCCCCCTTTTCGCGGATCAGGGGAGTGTGGTTCCCCCACTATGAACTACATAAATAAATAATATATCGGAGTTGGAAAACACTACCCGCCCTCTTTGGTCGCAACACTTTCTCTCCTTGTATCACTCATCTGAGTTTTATTTAAATTTATTTTGTTGCAGAAATAATGGGATAAAGTAGCGTCAATCAAAATAAGAAAAAAAAAGAGACATACTAGTATACGACAAGGTAGTTGGATACATTTTATTATAAAATGCAGAGAGAGATCATGGTTTGTCCTGCTTCCTCTTCCGACATTTTTTTAACTATAAATTTATAGTTTTAATTAATATTTCAGAGGTTGCCTGAACATACAATTGAGATGTTCATGCATGTATTCCTATATATGCATCTTGATTTTTGTCAAATATTCTTAAATGCCAGGAAGTTGAACCTTAACAATTATGTATATAACCAGCATCTAGAGCTACTCCTACATTTTTTTAAGCAACGACCTTGATATCTTGTAGGATGCAGAAGCATATCAAAGGAATGCGATAGCAGGTGCCCCCCCACCCATTTTATTTGTTATTGATTATAAAGAGAAGCACTGAAACATGACTGGCACAGGCCCCCTTTTCGGCAGTACTGAGACCCACTTATGAAAATTTCTAGTTCCGCAACTGGGATGTTTATACGCATAATAGTGATGTGCAAGTCCATATTTAGTCTTAGATACATGATTTGTTTTATTAGTTGTTGGTGGCTTTGAACTAGCTGTCAGTTAACTGCGAGTACTTTGAGATATGTTCCTATAGTGTCTTTTTGTTGGGGGGATGTACAAGTACCCGGCCACGTCCACTTGTAGTTTTGTCATCTGATGAGTTAAGCCAGGCAACCGATTTTAATAGTTCGTTCTTATGTTGTACTGTTATACTATTGTCCCATGTTTAGTGGGGTTGGGATCCAGCTAACAGGTTTAACCCCGCCACATAATATAAGAATGTGCCTGTCCCAAGTCAGGAGCCTGTAATTCCGTGGTTGTCGTTTGTTTATGTGTTAAATACTAGTATTTTTTTTTCGTTCAAATTTTTATATAAATAGGGCCGTTAGTTTTCTCTTTTGAATGGTTTTACATTGTCATTTCGTGGCCTTGTATAGCTGACTATGCGGTATTGGCCCTTCTTATAT
Source organism: Mytilus galloprovincialis (assembly GCA_037788925.1). NCBI lineage: Eukaryota > Metazoa > Mollusca > Bivalvia > Mytilida > Mytilidae > Mytilus > Mytilus galloprovincialis. The sequence continues at coordinate 1,376,062 of JAWDJN010000024.1, read as the reverse complement.
TGTTGAAGCCCGTAGGGTAACCTATAATTATTAATTTCTGTGTCATTTTGGTCTCTTGTGGAGAGTTGTCTCGTTGGCATTCATACCACATCTTCTTTTATATATATATATAGGATATTTTTTTCAAATATACATTCATATACATTATAACTAATAATTGGACTAAATCAACTATGGCTGGGGTATTTAAACGTGTCTTATAGACACACATAATTTACGTTTTACTTCTGTATTGCTTTTTGCTAAATGAAATGTATGCAAACCTATGTTGTTTTATGCAGTGGTGTCACAAGGGGGATGGAGAGGGATCTTCTGCATGCATATGTAGTTCCTAAAATTTTATACTATATTCATTTAAATCTGAATTGCCCGGCATAGTTTTCTCGTTTGAATTGTTTTACATTGTCTTATCGGGGCCTTTTATAGCCGACTATGCGGTATGGGCTTTGCTGATTGTTGAAGGCCGTACGGTGACCTATAGTTGTTAATATTTGTGTCATTTTGGTCTTTTGTGGATAGTTGTCTCATTGGTAATTATACCACATCTCCTTTTTTATATAGTCTTTCTAAAACATTCGATGAACATCTTTTCATTTTCGCCAATACATTATTTTTTTCATTCGCCCAAATTTAAGATACATGGCGTAAACACATACTAGTTAATTAATAAAAAAAACACACTTCTTTCTGCTATTTGCACCGCCTTGTTCGCCATGGGACATGACTGTGTGATTATCATATATAGGCGGTATGATATAACTTATAAATTTTTGTGAATGGGATGACGATCGGAATTCATTTTTGTTATCTTCGGAAATTAGTACATACATGTACATGTAAAAAAAAAGTTCTTATTAATAATCGTGTCAAAAATATCGCTCTAATATATATTTTGCCAACCTGGCAGTCAGCACTGTTCTTCTTTATAATTCTTAAATGTATCACCCTACGCGACATGCGTTACCTGAATCAAACTTATATCAGAGATGAATCGTTACAAATACCATGGCCAGTATTGAATTTCAACATTTTTTAAAATATTCGATCTCTCTTTTGCACCGATTATTATTACTATTATCATCATTATTATTATAAATCTCTACTGTTTGCTATTTATATACACATGTTATAAATTGTCATAATAATTGTTGTTCCCTGCAAATAGGATGCTGTCGTTTTCATCGGGCGCAGAAATAACTGGTGTGTGTGTGTGTGGGGGGGGGGGGGGGGGGGGGGGGGGGGTCCAGTCTGTGTGGCTATAGTAGAGAGAAAACTCAAGTGAAATTGGTAAATGGCTATCGCAGTTTTGCGGTGACCATTCCTTCCCCAATGAAATCGAGGATTGCTTCACGTTTGACATTATGTCTGACGCTCGAATCCGTCATCCATGCATTCTAAGATGTTGTACTTATATATGCTGAACTTCAAGTTAGCCATCTCATTGCTGGTCGGCTGCTCGCGTTGAAAACTGTAAGAATAACGGTGCAGATTTTCATGGATGTAAACAGAGTGCTTTTATCTTAATTTTACTAGTATTTTTTTTAACAGTTATACCATTGGCATTGTCCCACGTTAGGGCGATGGTTGGGATCCCGCTTACATGTTTAACCCCGAAACATTATGTAATGTGCCTGTCCCAAGTCAGGAGCTTGTTATTCAATGGTTGTCGTTTGTTTATGTGTTTCATATTTGTTTTTCGTTCATTAATTGTACAAAAATTAAGCCGTACGTTTTCTCGTTTGAATTTTTTTACATTGTCAGATAGGGACCTTTTTTAAGCTGATTATGAGGTATCGACTTTGCTCATTGTCGAAGGCCAAATGGTGACCCATAGTTGTTAATTTCTGTGTCATTTTTGTCTTTTGTGGGGAGTTGTTTCATTGGCAACAATACCACATCTAAATTCTTTTTTATAATCCTGCTCGGAAGCCTACTTTCACCTCCTCTTGAGTATGTTACAACAGTTATATACATGTTATGATTGACAATTTACAACTTATTTACTGGCTAACGGAAGAGATTTATAATGATCAAAACGACCCTGTAAGTAGCATGTACACAAACAACGCAAATGAAACACAAATTCGGCTAAAAAGAAATAAAAAAAAATCAGCGCAAAAGAAATGCAGATCAGACCTGTGCAAATGATGAGTAATCAAGATTGCGTTAAATTAGAATTTGAATGTTATGGTCCCATATCATGGTTTAAAAGAATTAGGGACCAAAAACTGGCCATAATAAGCAAAACAACGTTTTTCTGGTTTCCGGACAATAACTTGTGTAAAAGTGTATTGATATCTATAAAATTATACTACAAATATTTGCACAACGGAGGGAGGGTTTGGTTTTATTTTGTTGGTTTTAGCTCAAACCGTTCAGGAGTAAAGTGCAAACAAGAATGTAAACACAATACACGGATGCCCAACTCGCACTATCATTATCTATTTTCAGTAGATAGTGAAATTGGGGCCAAAACTCTAATTTGGCATTAAAATAACAAATAGCATAGTAGTATAGGGAAAATGTGTACTTAGTTTCGAGTTGATTGGACTTCAACTTCATAAAAAAAAACCTTGACCAAAAACTTTAACCTAAAGCGGGACAGACGGACGACGAACAGACGAACGGACGCACAAAGCAGAAAACATAATGCCCCTCTGCTAGCGTTGCTTGGTGAAGAATACAAATGGGTATTTTTAATGATTTTCGGAATATCAGTATACTAGTTATAATATCTATAAATTAAAGCAGAAGATTCATAAGACCCAGAGGCCCCCTCCCCCTTTTTGTGGGAACAAAATGGTTGATTGTATAGGGAATCACTAAATCATGACTGGAGCGCCCCCTTTTAGGTCAGTCGACGGGCCCCTCCTTATGAAAAATTATGCATGGATCCGCCACTGAGGTTTCATTCCACAAAAGAAAGGTTGGGTCGATTTAGGGGTTAAGGATATATTGCTTAAAATTGTTATAATAATAGAGACCAAAACAAGACTTTTTGAATACTTTGTAAAACCTAGATAGTTATTAATCAAAGAAACAAAAACCCTTTACTTCTCCGAAATCATTCCAACTGAAAATGTCAGTTTAGTTGTATACATAGAGATGAACGCGTTACGGACATAATTTTGCATTTACCAATCAATACATGTTGAGTTGTACTATTCATATTATTTCACTAACTGTTTTTCAATTTTCACTGAAGTTATATTAAATATATATATATATATGTTCGTGTTTCTAAATTCATGTCTTTAATGTGTAAAGATGTTTAGGCAACAACCATTTTCTTATCTGGGGGGGTCTAGGATTTTTATTGTGTTCATAATTTTTTTTTTCAAAACCTTCCTCCGACAAAATATTTTTTTCTTATGAGAAGGAAAGCAAAATCTTTTTTCCTATAATTGAAACAGAAATACAATTTTTTTTCACAAAACCATAAAATTAACATAAAATTCATTTTTAATTTTTTAAATGATGTAAAATGTAAAGTGCATGGCTCTGTCTATATCCTGGCATTGACTGTTGTCTCAGTTGTTTTTTTTAGCCCACTTTCTACATTATGATATTCTCGGAGTCCGTCATACAGGTATCCTTAAATTTTAATACTGCAATTGAAGTGGCCGCCATTGCCATATGTAATGGCAAATAGTGAGTAGCTCCAACTTATAAAATCCACTGTTTCCAACTATGATAATTGACATTCCATTGAAAAAAAGTGGTATAAAGAATGATACAAACGGAAAATACTACCAGTATACAAGTCTGTGTCATACACAATCGGGGCTATCTTAAAAGACTGCTTATGATACCATATCTATTCCTGTTATAAAATGACCATTTCATGTTTATAATAGTTGCAGTGTTAAGTATGGTCTTACAGTAGTAACATATATATGCGGGAGATTTGAAATTCTTATAAATATTTCTGGATCAAACACTATTATAGGAACATACAAAAAGTGATAAGGTATAAAGATCTATAAATAGAAATCTTAGCTTAATCTGTATACTGGACATATGTTTATAATCTGCTGTTTCACTGTCTCGTCTGTTGTTAGTTTCACCATTTTCAAATTCAGCAGTGCAAAAAAATTTTTTCAAGCAGGTGACAGCATAATTTTTTTTTTCAGCTTCAGTGCAAAATATAATTTTTTTTCGGTCTGCTAGGCCATCAAAATATTTTTTTCAAAAAAATCCCAGCCACCCCCCCCCCCCCCCCTTTCCCCGGATAAAAAAATGGTTGTTGCCTTAGTAACTTTTTATCACAGTAGTATTGTCAGTTAAACTATTTTGGTTAATCTTTGGTGATGTATTTTTTTCCCTTAAGTTAAAGGTATATTAGAGTAATATATATGATCTCTTTTTAAAAATGCATCAATATACTTTTCTATTGAACCGTCTAAAATATATTATAAGCTTATATTTCACATTCACCTTTTAAATAGTTTCAATACATCAGTTTTATTTAAAATTAAAGATAATTCTTCTTCTGAACCCCCCCCCCCCTTTTTTTCCTTTTTTTATATGTTGTATCGAAAAGAAAGGATCTGAATCAGAATTTACATTATTTTTATCTGTGATCATGTTTCATTGAATGCAGCTGTATACCTAGTTGCATGGGGTTGATATAAATGACATGTTAATTTGAAGTTATGCAGTTACTGATAAGTTTCCTTGTCAGTTTTACTGGATAATTAAAGAGTGTACAGACTGGAGCGTTGTCAATGTGCACAACTTGTGTTTTTTAATTATAAAATTTCAATAGCAAGGTCAACATTCCAAAACTGAATGATTACCTTTGGAAGACAAAAGTTTAGTCGGAAGAATAGCCTGCTACAATACTGTACAGATGCTCGAAAAGCATCTTTAACTGTTGTTTTTGGGAGAGGAGTCGTCAAAATTATAAAAGAGGATGTTTCAAATTCAGAGGCGGATTTAGAGGGGACCAGGGAGCCTCCCGGGTTTCTTGGGGAAGTTTGGTTGATTACATAGGGAATCACTGAAGCATGACCAGAGCGGACACCCCCCTCTTAGGCAGTCAGTGTGCCAAATCCCCCCCCCCCCCCCCAACTTAGAACATTTCTGTATCCGTTAGTTAAATTCCCTATTCTCATACTATATATTTTTCTTATCATGGAACTTAATGCATTAATTCCCAGAGGAAGGCTATAGGGATAGCTTGAATAGGTCTTTCAAGCTTCATTAATATATGAAAAGGGTGGTAAATTTAAAACGGTCAGGGTTATTTCTAATTAAGTGTCTGATGCTAGTAATTATCGTGTTGCGGTTAAAACCACATTTGTAAATGTGTCAGATGTTTCCGGCATTATTTGTAAATTTGCACCCATTTGACATCAAAAATAGACTGTAGGAATTCGCAAGTGTCGATAAGCTTTGTTTTAAAAATGTTTTAAGAGGGAATGGCAATGTAGCGCACATCAGATCATTATATAGGTGTAGGTCTCCATTTTGGTATATGAATATCTGGAAATATACATGGACATATATATCATGTTTAAACAAAAATATATATTAGAAAAGGGACAGGTTACAAGCAGATCCGGATGGGTGGGGTTGGGGGGGGGGGGCGACCGCCCCCCCCCCCATTTCCTGAAGAAAAGGGTTGATTATATAGGAAATCACTGAAGCATGACTAGAGCGACCCCCCCCCCCCCTTTAGGTCAGTCATTGCCCCAACCCCCTAATGAAAAGTTCCGGATCGCCACTGCAGGTATATGGAGTCTTAATGGCTGACATCTACCTCCAAATAAATGAACAAATTAAATTCAAGATTAAACGGCCTTTTGGGAATAACTTTTTTGAAATGCCTATTTATTTTGATATTTATAAACATCATACAATAATATTTTAATAAAATCTTACTCGCAATAGGGATTCCTTGAAAATAAAGAGAAATTGTCTTTCAAATGACAGCACGCAGATCGACAGAATTTGATCGAAATTGTACATGTATCTATATACATGTATGTTTCTGTACGGCTTCGTTATCGATCCGTAGCATACCACATCGTCTTGGTTATATGCATAATAGTGTAAATTATGTTTTTCATTTTAACCCGTTTGGGTATTATGGTTTGCAAAAAAGATTATCAGCTAATTAAACTACTTATTTGGGTTGTTTGGTCCGCTAATTTGGGCTTAAATTTTAATTAAAAATTACCAACTTTACTGCCAAAATAAATGTAAAAATGTATATATTATAGTCCAGGCAGGTTTCATATTAAAGAAAGCCCATAATCGAGTTCTTATCGATATTAAAGTCAAACATCGAGTAAGAAAAGAGAAGATAAATGTTTAAGTATCGAGTTAACAAAGTAAGGTTCACATTGTCGATCAGACTCAATCAACACTGATCGATGAAGCTACCAGAAGATTGATTTGACTCGTTCAACGAAAATTTTCGGATGTCTATCTTGCTTGACACTGATTCAAATTTCTATGCGATAACCTTTGAAAATCAATAAAATTCGAACAGGGATCAAGAAGTAGAATCCATGCACTAGATATTCGTCGGGAGATGTTAGTATATGTATATAGAGAGAGATCAAGAAAGGTCATCATACAAATATTTGAGGTAAACGGACAGAAAGTCACAGGACAAAAGTCACAAGACAGAAAGTCATAAATTCGATAGGACAAACTAACAGTCACACTTACAATCAGTCACGCCGTTGCGGAGGAGGCATTAATTTTTAACCTTGTCCGTTCGTACGTATATATACGTAAAAATGTACTAATCTTATCGGGGCCTTTTATAGATGACTAGGCGGTATGGGTTTTGCTCATTGTTGAAGGTCGCATGGTGACCTAAAGTTGTTAATGTCTGTGTCATTTTGGTCTCTTGTGGACAGTTGTCTTATTGGCAATCCTACCACATCCTCTTTTTTTATAAATACGTCCGTACGTTCAAAAAAATGTATCCGTTCTTTAACTTTAGTTTGCCTTAACCAAATGTAAGAATATCACACACAATGCTTATCACCATATAACACATATCAAGTTTGAATTTTGGTCTCAATAATTTTCACCGTTTCAGAGTTATGCCTTTTACAAATATGCAAAATTGCTGAATATTTCGTTTCCTTTCTCCAACTCCTCAACCAAATGTTATGAAGTTTAAAAATGCTTACTGCCACAAAACTCACATCAGGAACACACTTTTAATGTTCTTGATTTATGAGCCTTTATAACGTCTTATGCAACCGGGGGGATTATCTGCATATGGCCCATGCACACATTCCCTATTTAGTTTTTTTAATAAGTGTTTTCTTTTTCAAAGAAAACTAATCTCAGAACTAAATTGTGACTATTTTGCCAAGTGACTTTTTGTCCGTGACTTTTTGTCTAGTGACTTTCTGTCCTACATATTTTACTGGTCAGTATACTTGATAAGCTTGACTTTTACTTGATAAATAAATATATCCGACGCTTGGAGCTCAATGCCATTAATCTGCATTTTATCTGTTTTCTAGATTTACTCGAACAATATACTTCTTGATCACTGGCTGACTACTGCCACCATTAATAAATCCAAACCTGACCTATTTTTGACTCTACCAAACTCGATCGCCTTTTGATTCCTATACTTAACCATGCACATGTACATGCACGAGTACAAATGATCGCTACAAGACTCTATGAAAGATATCCACATAGATAGGAAGATGTGGTATGAGTGCCAATGAGACAACTCTGCATCCAAATCACAATTTATAAAAGTAAACCATTATAGGTCAAGGAACGGTCTTCAACACGGGGCCTATGCTCACACCCAACAACAAGATATAAAGGTCGATAAAAAATTTCTGGTGTAAAACCATTTAAACGGGAAAAACCAACGGTCCAAGTCTGATCTATATAAAAAAAAACGATAAACGAGATACACTCTTAATAAGCTTTCGATCGAGGTATAATATATATCTGTTATTAGGGGCTGAAGGGTCCTGCCAGTCCATTCCAATCATTCAAAATATTTATTTCATTATTTAAAATTGGCTATTTTTCAATGTTCACGCGTAATTCGATATTTAAGTCCTTGGTTACTCCTGTAATATCCGTTGCGGAACATATTGACTATATACCTTTTGTTCCTCTTTTAATAAGCTTTCGATTGAGGTATAATATATACATGTGTATCGGTAATTAGGGGCTGAAGGGTCATAGCAGTCCATTCCATTATTCAAAATATCCATTTCATTATTCAAAATTGGCTAACATGGTGAACTCCGTCACATTATTTATGTACATGTATCACGGTGGGTATGGTTGTCCTGCGAGAGAACGTTCTGTGCTGGTGATTCGGTCCTGACGGGTGCTGGTGATCAATGAAAAAATGTAAACAAAGACGAAAATGATGATTTTTGACGTTTTCACTCATAAAAAATGGAAGAAAACAGTTGAGATTTTTCAATTTTGTTTCTTATGGGTATATATGTAAACCATTAAAAAGTTGACCCTCTAAACTGTTTCAGTAAGCGTAACACAAAAATGCTCATTTTCAGAAAATCTAGAACTGAAAAAATAAAACAAAAATGCTCATAGAGTCCGCTTTCTATACCGCAATCCACACGACAAAACTATTTTGTGAAAAAACATTGCAATTTATTAAAATTTAGCATTTTCTCAATTTATTCATGTCCTTATACTGTGGTGGTGGGTCCTGTCATTGTGTTGGTGGGTCCTGATACGGTGCTGGTGATTTTGGATAAGAAGTTGGTCATATTTGAAACAAATGTTACAAAATCAATAAAATTGGGCAGATAATTGTTGTCAATAGGATCTATGACTCCTATTTTTAGCTCTTGTGCATCCATTTGGCTGTTTAATATGTGTTTTCAAATGATCGTAACTTGTATTACATAATTACATAAAAGGACAACATCTTTCGTCCAATATCAGATAACAATATATAGTATCTAAAATAAGAATAGTTTTATTACTTTAGAAAGATATTAAATGCCCCTTCAACAATGATCAAAGCATAGAAATGTTTGTTAGCGCTCCGCATATATTTATAGAAGAGCTGTAAATTCTAAAAAAAAATTCTTGTTGTCGTAGATGGTTAAAATGAATCCTCAACAAAATCTCAATAACTTTGTTGGAACGAATAAAGGCTTTAAATCAAATTTTCGTGGACTTTGTAGCTTCCACCCTGACGAGGCATGTTAGCTGTTCGTATGCTGTTGCACCTGACACACGGAAACTTTCACATTTCCATCTTCTTTTCTGAAATATTTTTCCCAGCTCATACTTTACAGGATTGTTATCCTAGTAAAAGGTGTAACCAATAAATTGAACACAAGTTAAAAATTCCACAATACTATATAATTCATTTTATGTGTCAATTTGTTCGAAAAAAGTCGAAAAGAAGAGAGTTTTTTTAATGTCATGATTATCTGTCGCTTTCTAGATCTATGCTTAGCATTTATTTCAGATGACTTGGACTCCTCACCCTGGTGACCCTGTTGCCTTTCATAGCTTTATCCGTATACATATATTAATAGATAAACAAAAGGCTGCAACTGGTATTTTTGTATATTTAAAATGATTCGTTGTAACGAGAATATTTGTGGTGAATGGAAACTGTGAGGGTCAAAATCTTAAATTGCTTATAAATGTTGCTGGACCCAGTTCCGTTATCTGATCTGAATTTTCTGAAATGTGCAAGGTAGATAGACATTGGCCTTTTGATTTTTTTACTCAGTAGGTTTTGTTCTAATTGCTTGAACTTTTGCAAAATTAAAGCCGATTTCAATGAGTGTGTAGACAAAGGGAATATCTTTGGTTATCTTGCTTGCTGAACTGAAAAGTCATTGTTAGGTTAAGTAAACTTTACGAGTAGACTAGTCCGACAAAGGACACATCTTTCTGTATGTAGGACCAGGGTACTTCGAAAGGAGGGTAGTATACCTTACCTAACAATGATTTCACGGTTAAGCTAACAAGCAAGCTAACCAAAGATATTACCTTTGCCTACATACTCAATGGAATCGGCTGTAACTAAAAACTCGAATACATTTTAACAGACAGTGGTAATATTTGTTGATGTATATTGTTTTTCCTAGATTCACTCTTGAAAAATTATTTGGTAACATTTGGTCAAGTAATTTCAGAAAAGATCTTTTTGTAATTGCGGACGCCAAGACAATACATGAACCTCACACGACCCCTCGACACAGGTGAGCTTATATATGATCTTATAGCGATTCGGGTTGATAACCAGTTGAAAGTAAGCCATTTTTTTGTGTGTGTAGATTTGTATTGTTTTAAACTGTTATGACCTTTTAAAGTTAAATGTAGGTGTTTAATCTAAGAATTTCTTTTTTTTAAACTTATATACTTGTTTTATACTCAATTGATAGTATGAAGCTACGAGATATTTGAAATATTTGAAATTGAAGGCACAATTAACAAAGCAAACGGTAGTTTCAAATACTTTTAAATAGATCTTTATATTAAGGATAATGTACCCTTGTGTTGATCCCATGCTAAACATAACAAAATCTCTGTACATAGGTTATCTCGTCTTCATTCTCTGACATATTCTAGTCTGCCATTTCATAAAATAGTGATTTTTTTAAAGTGTTCTATCGAACTTTCGAAAAATAATACCTGATAACCGTTCAGACAAAAAAAAATTATGTTGAAAAAATCTTACAGATACAGGAAGTGATTCTTAATAGCTATAAGATACATTTTTCTTTTAAAATACAACTTTTAAATCTTACGAGAAATTATTCCAAGCTTAAAACTTTCACTGTACCCTCGCTCTAACGTATCCCCCATCCCCTCCAAAAAATAAACAAACAAACAAACCCGCAATACTATTGTTATTCTTATAGTCAGCACTAAATTGTTCACAAACAAATGTGTTTTAAGCTGCTAAAGACATATGATTCAAACGCTCAGAAAGTCCTTTGTTCTATATTTTTGCTCTCCATTTTTATGCAAAACCTTTTACATTTTTATTTTATGGGTTATTGTTGAAGGTCGTACGATGACGTATGGTTGTTAACACATACTTCCTTTGGTTTATTATGGAATTTTGTCCATTGACAATAAACATACCACATCATCTACTTTATATAAGTATTGTATAAATTACAACGTATTTTGGTGATCTTGCAAAATGATCGTAATCCCGAAAATCGTAAACATATTTTCTTATCTTAAAAGGGGGCAAGAAGGGTTCCATTAACAGGCCAATAAATAAGATTACAGTTAATTTAAAAAATAAAATAAAAAATAGGGCTATTTTTTCTCTCATAATAACAGTAAACAGATTCACAACAATGTCAATTTCAAGAAAGCAGACAACAGTTAATTAGTCAATAACAGTATCAATGATCTTGAGTATGTGCCATTTTAAACTAAAATATAAGAGCACAGAACCAGGACATAGGAGCACAGAACCAGGACCGTTTTGCTTATCACCAGCACAGCGTCAGGACAATTCCGTTTAAGGAACTTGCACGACTTTTGCAATATAATATTGTTGTAATATACTTTGCATGGTACTTATTACGAATCAGAGAAAAATTAAGCAACAAAACAGTCGTTTTATTATCGTCCTGATACAATGTAAACAAACCCACCAGCACAGAATCAGAACCCACCAGCACCTGACAAGACCAAATCACCAGCACAGAACGTTCTCTCGCAGGACAACCATACCCACCGTGTGTATGTGTCTGTCCCAAGTCAGGAGCCTGTAATTTAGTGGTTGTCGTTTGTTTATGTGTTACATATTTGTTTTTCGTTCATTATTTTACATAAATAAGGCCGTTAGTTTTCTCGTTTGAATTGTTTTACAATGTCTTATCGGGGCCTTAAATAGCTGACTATGCGGTATGGGCTTTGCTCATTGTTGAAGGCCGTACGGTGACCTATAGATGTTAATATTTGTGTCATTTTGGTCTTTTGTGGATAGTTGTCTCATTGGTAATCATACCACATCTCCTTTTTTTTTATATTTCCTCATTTTTACGCATGTTGTGGCATTTAGGTCCTCCGTAAACCCTCTTATGGTCATTGTGAATCAAAATATAGCTATAGTGTCACAGTCAAATTTTTTTATATTTATTTCACTATTCACCGCTTCGATTTGAATAATGAAACATAAACCATTTCGTTATTCATCATTCATTTTTTTAATATTGAATAGTGAATAGTGAACTATGAATAATGGACGTACTTCAGCGCGGTTCATATATGATATATGGGTAGGCCCAAATTGAATACTAACTTTTTTGCAATCTTTATAATGTTCATGTCGTGTTTTTGATACTTTTCGTATTTCATCGAGCACCCATAATATTTCATAATTGAAGGATGGCCAAAATATAGAAATAAAAAATATATTGTTTATTTTCAAATACCACAAATATCTGCCAAAGACCAAACGACGGTAAAAGTTGACAGACGGCCTTCAACAATGAGCAAAAGCCATACAATGTAATAAATTGTTAGACAATTCAAACGAAGATCACCAACAGCCTTCGGTATGTTTATGATAAAACATGATAAGACAGAAAGCAAAAAATCAGGTCCCTGAAAATTTGATTTTAGTATACCCTGAACACAGAGACTTTAATTTTACAGGTGACAGAATCACGTTGTTTTATACTTCGTGCTTAAGAAAATAGACACATGCATGGCCAAGAGGCGGATTTAGAGGTTTTTTTTAAGGTGGCAGCCCCAGTGATCCTCCCCCTTATGAACATTTCTAAATCCGCCACTGCATGTATGGCAAAACAGAAAATAAAAGTCAGGAATAAAAGACCAGTTCAAAATCTTTGTTTTCTACTAACACTGTCTATATTTTAAAAAGAATATCTAAGATAATATCTTATTTGAAAACTATTTACTAGATAGTTTAGAGGATAGATTGATGTAGGTTTGTGTGAAATTGGTGAGAGAAAATAATGTTGCAGGGAGAATAAAGATTTTCATTGAACTTTTTATTTCACTCTAAGTCATAAGCCCTGATTTTACACATAATTTTACAATTTTATCTCAGCATGTTATCAGTAATCTGTTACATACATAAACTTTGTGGTCACACTTTCTCTATGGTTCACTAATTGTAACCAGATGTATGTTGACTAAGTAAACCTCTTAATGTTAAACTGTTTTTATCAGAAATTGTTTTGTATAATTGGTATGTCCCTGTCCTTCCACAGGTTTCATTGTATTTTCTGCTCTCTCTGGTCAAAAATATGATGATTTTGAAAAAAAATCTGGGACTATTAGACCCCGTTTACACTGACAAATAAGATCTATCTTTGGTCCAGTGTAAACGGGTAAGATCGATCTTCAAATGGACTTAAAAAGTCTACCTCTAGGGGTGGTTTTAAAAAAATCGATCATATTTGAATCGATCTTTCTTTTTGTGTAAACGCTTAGATCGATCGCGATCGATCTTTTTCAGGTGTTTGTTATATTTAGATAGGAAAATAAAAGTCAGACCGGTTCTTTTTATGTTGTAGTTTAAACGCACTGGATTAAATAAGATCGATCTTGCTTGTGCAATGTAAATGCGAACTGGGGTGAACGCGGCCCTTGTCTTTTTAAGATCGATTCAAATAAAGATCGATTCAGTTTCGTTGCCAGTGTAAACAGGGTCTTATACTAATAGTATAATAGTCCAGATAAAATTTATAATAAGAAAAAAATGCAAGATTGATAATGAAAAAACGAATATTTATTTTACTACGATATACAACCTTCCCTGCATTTATCTGAAAGTATTTTAGTCCTCAACTTTATTTTTTATTCCTTGTATTTCTTAATCTAAAAAAAACATACGATATAAAATGTATGGTAAAAAAAAAATCTAGATAAATTTCTCATTAACTTAATGACTTCCTATTTTTTAAAACTATTGTTGAAGTGAATTCAGGAAAAAAAAAAGATGTGCCATAAACAATTATTCCAGCATCGACAAAGGATATATATATATATATATATATATTCTTATCATTTTCGTGCGTAAAAATTAACTCTTAAGTAGGCACGGGGTATGCATTGCCCTGCCTGTCTAGTTTGTTTAAATGATCAAACAAACTTTCAATTCCCTTTCACTATCAATTCCAAGTGTAATACGCAGCTGTAATTAATAGAAAACAAAAACTAACAGATCTTAGAAAAAGGGGGAGGGCTAAACAAAAATATTGTCCTTGATCTATGGATTCATTTTTTATTTATTTTAAATTTTAGATATTGATTGAACTTAAACATACTTTGGAGTAAAGTAGTTTTGAGATTTTAGCTACCATTTATTTTACTTAAACTGCGGAGTCCTTGGGATTTTTCTGCGTGATAATTTCTTTTTGGCCTACGGTAATTCATCTTCTTGAATATTTTGTTTTCTTGGGAAAAAAGTTCTCCCTTGATGTCTTTAACAAAGGTTTCAGGCCCAAAGTTGCATTCAATTTCTCCTGATTATAATTTTGATAGACACCCTTGACCCTAAACAAGAAAATCTGGAATAGGTGCAAAATGAAGACTTGCTGACAAGAAACCTGTATTTGAAAGGCAATCTACTGGAACATTTTTTGCAAGTGTTTGAACGGTGTCTTCCTCGAATGCCAACATTTTATATGTGACATATTCCTTGAATGCCAACATTTTATATGTGACATATTCCTTGAATGCCAACAAAAATATTTCAATAGATGTTTATATAATAACAATAGGTGTTTTTAGCACTATCTAAATTCTTTTAAAAGTATAAAATAATTAGTGAACTTGATAAAATTGCTACATTTTATTACTTTTTGATAAGAAAAATGGTAGATTTTAAGGTTAAAATTATTACATGTATTATGAATTTTAAATAAATAAATTAAATTAAAACGTTTTGACAATTCCTTGCTTTCTATTAAAAAAGATAATTTGGGAATGGAAGTGTTTATTTACATAAGACTTATTAGATATATCAAAGAAATTTTAGTTGAATACAGATATCTCTCTAAAAAACAAGAAGAATTTTAAAGATTTATTCAATTCCATTTCATTTTGAATATTTTATAAGTTAATATAAACTATACGAAGATTTCAATTGAACAATTTGTTTAACTTAGAATTAATTAATCTATAAGCAAATTTGATAATGTCCAAGCTGGAAACGTTACAAGGTTTAAAGAAAATCCATAAAATAGGGTAACAAGAATTCTGATGATTTGTGACCATAACGAATCACCTTCACAATGTTATTCTATGAAACCCTACTATAGAAAATTCTAAAAGTTCTACGGAACTAGATACTAGCTTTTGATCATAAACAAGGTTCTATCCAAGTTTGGCAGAAATCAATGACAGTTTGAGAAAGTTATTATCCGTGGTAAAAGGTTTAAAAATGACAATAGCATCTCCATGCCTCATATACCATGTACTGTAGTACGCCGCTAGATTAAAACTGACGAGGAAAGGTAACACACGGCCGCTGAAAGCTTTATTATTGTGAAGCCAAGGTGGTCGTGTAGTCTAGCGGGACGGCTACAGTGCAGGCGATTTGGTGCCACGAAATGTCAGTAGCATGGGTTCGAATCTTGGCGAACCCATGCTACTGAGATATCACACAAACACATGCATAGGCTTCATTAAAATGAAGCTTTCGCTGGCCGGGTGTTACCTTTCCTCGCCAGTTTAAATCTAACATCGTACTACAGTACATCCTATAAAAGGCATGAAGATGTTATTTTTACAGATCAGCTAAATTATCTATATATATATAGTGAAGGATCCTACAAATTAATGTAAGATACAGTCACAGAAATAATTATATTTACAAGTACGTCTGAACCAGTGACAATTTTACAACAGATGTATCTATTGGATCACCAGCAGTGATGGTGATACATGACTGTGTACATTCTGTATATACAACTCGTCTAAACATCAACCCAATAATGTTAGATCTGTAAATTTGCTTTCGCAAATTTTTTGTTCTTGTTATATTTATATATAGGGCAGACCAAAAAAAAAAATGCGAGAGTAAATTTACAGATCTAACAGTTCTACCTATAACAGTTTAATACAGTTCTATCTAAAACTGGTTCTGACAGTTCTACTAAGAACAGTTTTGGGGTAGAACTGTTCTAGGAGAGTTTACAACAGCTCTATGACAGATTATTCTGACAGTTCTAACGAGAGATCAGAAGTTATATCCACTGTATGATTCCAAAAGAAGATCCTGCATTTATTGTTTCCCTTCTTTTTTTTTTTTAAATCAGGTCGTCATTTTGCACTTTTTTTTAATGACTCAGAGGACATAAGAGAAAAAGGTAAGCACGTGTAACCTGCCCCAAACGTTAGATAGTGTTTATGATAGAAACAAAAAGAAAAAAAAAATTGTTTACTTAATAAAACAGAATAAAAAAGGTGGGTTACCCCAACCTTGATATCCTTTTCCCAGTCTAGGCGTATCAGTGCATGTTCATAGATCTCCGTTGTAGAAAAAACATCTTCCTATATCTATTAGAAATACATCCAATTTGGGGACCTCATTGCGGTCTGCTTTTAAATCATTTCGATTTCTTTCAGAAACAAATAAAATACAGAATTGTGAAAAATATAAAATTCAACTTTTGAACATGTTCAAGTTGAATATAACTACAGTCATTTTAAAAATGAATTATCTTAATTTACTTGTCATAGTGTTTCTGAAAAACTAATGCGCGCCAATGTAATTGCGCAAACGTAAAAAAAATAATCACAAAATGCGCGCAAATGAAATGCGTCCGCATAACTTCCACTTACGGAAAAGCGATTTATGTTGTACAAACGGGTATCATTATTTGCAAAAGAGTCGTTAGCAAAATACGACGACTGGGAAAAAAAAATCCCGTTTACTTCGTGAATATTGTGAAATTTTCGCTTCAACAGCTTTTACTTTTTTTAGTGTGCCCTTTTATACTAGTATGCGGCACATTTGGTTATTTTTTTTAAAGAATTTTCCATCCATCTGTAAAACTGTGTTGAATATATTAAAAAGAAAGACCAATTTTAAAATGTATAATCTTAATCTTTACGCTTTTCCAATGTAATGGGAGATAACTTATTTTTAAAATAAATATTTTCCTCTGAAACAGATATGATTGTTGACAAAAAGAGTTACATCCCATCATAAATATTATCAAAAAAGTAATACGATATTTAAGAAATATCTGACAAAGTGCACTGTAAATTTCGTATATATATGATTATCATAAATATCAAATGAAAGAAAAATGTCAAAATGTCAAAATATATTTAGTTTATAATAAGGGGGATAATCAAAACTGCTTGTTTCTAAAAATATGTTCTATTTGTGTTGTTGATATATATATGTACATATGTACTTCGACATACATGTTGTTTAAACTATTCATAATTGAATTATTCCTTATAAAAGACGATAAAAATCAATCAATGAAATTTAACCATTATTCAAGCTCTTGTTATTTGTTGTGTTTTGTATTTTCTGTTATTGGGATAAAAATAACTAGAACGTCCATGGAAATTTGACGAAGACCTTTACTTACTTGAAAATCTTTAAAGGTTTGGGGATTTTTAAGATTTAAATATTGATTTACGTAAGTTGTTAATATTTTTTCAACGAAAGTTTCTTTTTTCTTCTTCTTCCTTTTGAACAATTATAATAAGCCCGATCGTAAAGTCGTCTTGTTTTATTAATAACGTTTTCGCTCCATTTTATTTTGTACAACTACAGTAGCGGATCCAGAACTTTTCCTAAGGGGGAGGGGGGGGGCGCTGACTGACCTAAGGGGGGCCGCTCCAGTCATGCTTCAATGATTCCCTATATAATCAACCAAATTTTTCCCACGAAAAGGGGGCGGGGGGGGGGGGGGCGCCCCCCTGGATCCGCCTATGCAACATGTATTCATATGACAGTAGTGAAGCCTTGTTGACCCTTAAAAAGAAGAATTACTCATCTTTGAAATTAAACAAGAAACATAATATAAAAAAGAAGATGTGGTATGATTGCCAATGAGACAACTATCCATAAAAGACCAAAATGACACAAACATTAACAACTATAGGTCACCGTACGGCCTTCAACAATGAGCAAAGCCCATACCGCATAGTCAGCTATAAATGGCCCCGATAAAACAATGTAAAACACGTTACCAAAACTGGCATTACATTTCAAATTTACCGAACAAAAATTGATCCGTATAAACTTGTTATTTAATCTAAATTAAATTTCAGTTAAATCGTCTGATATTAGTAGTTTGGATAAAAAATAAACGTATACCAAAACTGGCATTAAATTTCAAATTTACCGAACAAAAAATGATCAGTATTAACTTGTTATTTAATCTAAATTAAATTTCAGTTAAATCGTCTGATATTAGTAGTTTTGATAAAAAATAAACGTATACTTAAACGAAAAATTTAACGGTGATAAATTAGATTTAAACCTTTTAAATGACAAATTTAAACTGCTATTATTTTTCAAATAAATAACAAGTTTAATAACCCATAAATCGGAATTAAACTTAAGAAAATAAGAAATTTAAAAAAATTATTAAATTTCCATAAACTACTAAAATAATTCTTCATAAATCAGACCTTAAATTCAAAACTAGAAATTTAATTTATGAATAAATTTTGTAAACGTATCATTTCATGCAGTGCGCGCGCCTCATCTGGTAATACTTCATGATGAGTTCTACCGATGGTCCATATTTGGTCTTGATAACTCCAATAGAAACGAGGGGAGGCCATGTCAAAGAAATGCTGGATAAAAAAAAAAAAAAAAGGAGAACTAGTATCTCAATTGTTTGTAAAACAATTGAAAGGTCTTTCCTGTAAAAGTGATGTTTTCGTATTGTATTTTGTACGACCTTTCGTTTGATATACGACAAGCACACCTTCTGAAACTTTTCGCTTTTTACACTTAATGACCTCATCCGTCTACATTTTTGAGATCGGAATTATGGTATATGGAACAGAGTAGATGAGCTTTCGTTTCATATGCGACAGCACCATGTTCTTGAAAGTTTGATTTTTGCACTTAATAACCCTATCCAACAAATTTTTGGAGGTCGGGAATTTGATATTTCAAATGTACACATCATGACCTTTCATTTGATATACAACAACCCTACCTTAAAAGAACATTTATTTTTTGCACTCAATGACCCAATCCAACCTATTTTTGGGAGACGTCAATTAGAAATTTGAAATGTACGCTTTATGTTCTTTCATTTGATATGCGACAACCTTACCATCTGAGAAATTTGAATGTTTGCACTAAATGACCCCACCCGTCCCCCTGGGATGAAAAGGGGGTTTAAAATTTTAATTTTTAAGTAGAGTTTATTAAGACCTGTAATTTGATATATCAGATGACCCCATTTGACAAAGTGCAAATAATGATGCAATATCAATTATATAAATAGAAGTTATGAAACTTACAAAGTCAATGCAAAACATGAAAATTTCAAATTGAATTTTTGGTGTTTTTTTCCATGGAATGTTTTTGGTATTTGGTCAAACATATAACTATGTCAACCTCTTCAATTTCTAAAACATTTTAAGTGGTAAGCTCTTGATGATTCAGAAATACATGCCTCCGCTCGAAAAACTTCAAACTGCATTATCTCCAAAAGGACAAAAGATATCTCAAATCTGTTAAATGATAAATGATCTACAGTTGAAGGACAACATTATAGAAAAAGAATTGGGACAATTTCAAAGTTCATCAAGGTCACAATTAATCATCAAATATATGATGCAATACAAAACTTGAGAACCGGAAGTCGTAGAGACATGGGACTATCACCATTCAATTCAGGACCACTTGACCTTTCAAAGATTACAAGGTCAAGGTCATAGTAAAATGTGAAGGTCAAGGTAAAATTTCATCATGACCTGACATTGACCTCAAATTGAAGGTCTTGAACTACTGATCATCTTTGCAGTTTATAGTAGGTTGATATCGGTTACCTTTAAAAAGATATACACACAATACTATACTTTTAAGAATCATCCCGTCGTAACTTTTGAACAGACAGTCGGACTCTTTTGAGGTCAGTGTATAAAATGTAGAGCTTGTCGAGAGGAACATTTTATTTGCTGTAAGTATGCAGCAAACTCTTATCGTTTTCTTAATATGAAAGCTTGAAATTGCAGCGTAATTTTTTTTTTGCACTCGGTGACCTTTGACCTTGGGTGCAAATTAAAGGTCACATGAACTTAAGATTATTGGTGTAGGTCCCAAGTCTTTACGACTTCCGGTTCTCGAGATACAATTTTTCAAAAATTGTTTATATTTTTTCAAGGGAAATAACTCCTTATAAGGGTTAACAACAAAATGATTGTATATGTTAATTAACATTGCCATCTGGTCTTGTACATGTTGCCGTTTTCAAATCGATTCTATCTAAAATACTTCTTGAGAAAAATGTAAAAGAAAAAAATTGCTTTAAGGGGACATAACTCTCATAGGGAATGATGAAATCCTTAGCAGCCTCATATGGTAACACATCATGATGAGATCTAACTATTGTCCAAATAAGGTCATGATATCTTCAAAAACAACGAGGGGGGGGCCATGTCGGAAAAAAACAATAAAAGGGAGATAACTTCTAAAGGGGATGATGAAATCCTACACAGCCTCATCTGGTAATACTTCATGATGAGGTCTACCGATGGTCCATATTTGGTCTTGATAACTCCAATAGAAACAAGGGGAGGCCATGTTAAACAAATGCTGGATGAAAAAAAAAAAAAACAGGAGAAAAACAATAAGGTCTTTCCTCGCGGAGAGGAAAGACCTTAAAAACAATAAGGTCTTTCCTCGGGAAGAGGAAAGACCTTAACTAGTATCTCAATTGTTTGTAAAACAATTGAAAGGTCTTTCCTGTAAAAGTGATGTTTTCGTAATGTTCTTTGTACGACCTTTCGTTTGATATACGACAAGCATACCTACTGAAACTTTTCGCTTTTTACACTTAATGACCTCATCCGCCTACATTTTTGAGATCGGAAGTATGATATATGTAACACAGGGTAGATGAGCTTTCATTTGATATGCGACAACGCCATGTTCTAAAAAATTTGATTTTTGCACTTAATAACCCCATCCAACCAATTTTTGGAGGTTGGGAATTTACTATTTCAAATGTACACATCATGACCTTTCATTTGATATACAACAACCCTTTTGGAAAAGAAAATTGATTTTTTGCACTCAATGACCCCATCCAACCAATTTTTGGGGGACGTCAATTTGAAATTTGAAATGTACGCTTTATGTTCTTTCATTTGATAGGCGACAACCTTACCATCTGAGAAATTTGAATTTTTGCACTAAATGACCCCACCCTTCCACCTGGGATGAAAAAGAGGTTTAAAATGTTCATTTTTAAGTAGAGTTTATTGGGACCTTCAATTTGATATATCAGATGACCCCATTTGAAAAAGTACCAAAAATGATGCAATATCAACGGTATAAATAGAAGTTATGAAATTTACAAAGTCAATGCAAAACATGAAAATTTCAAAATGATTTTTTGGTGTTTTTTTCAATGGAATGTTTTTGGTATTTGGTTAAACATATAACTATGTTAATCTCTTCAATTTCTTAAACATTTTAAGTGGTTAGCTGTTATTGATTCGGAAATACATGACGCTGCTTGCAAAATTTCAAACTGCATTATCTCTAAAACGACAATAGATATCTCAAATCTGTTAAATGATAAATGATCTACAGTTGAAGGACAACATTATAGAAAAAGAATTGGGACAATTTCAAAGTTCACCAAGGTCACAATTAATCATCAAATATATGATGCAATACCAAACTTGAGAACCGGAAGTCGTAGAGACATGGGACTATCACCATTCAACTCAGGACCACTTGACCTTTCAAATATCACAAGGTCAAGGTCATAGTATAATGTGAAGGTCAAGGTGAAATTTCATCATGACCTGACATTGACCTCAAATTGAAGGTCTTGAACTACTGATCATCTTTGCAGTTTATAGTAGGTTGATATCTGTTACCTTTAAAAAGATATACACACAATACTATACTTTTAAGAATCATCCCGTCGTAAATTTTGAACAGACAGTCGAACTCTTTTGAGCTCAGTGTATAAAATGTAGAGCTCGTCGAGAGGAACATTTTATACGCTGTAAGTATGCAGCAAACTCTTATCGTTTTCTTAATATGAAAGCTTGAAATTGCAGCGTAATTTTTTTTTGCACTCGGTGACCTTTGACTTTGGGTGCAAATTGAAGGTCACATGAACTTAATATTATTGGTGTAGGTCCCAAGTCTTTACGACTTCCGGTTCTCGAGATACAATTTTTCAAAAATTGTGTATATTTTTTCAAGGGAAATAACTCCTTATAACGGTTAACAACAAAATGATTGTATATGTTTATTAACATTGCCATCTGTTCTTGTACATGTTGCCGTTTTCAAATCGATTCTATCTTAAATACTTTTTGAGAAAAATGTAAAAGAAAGAAATTGCTTCAAGGGGACATAACTTTCATAAGGAATGATGAAATCCTTAGCAGCCTCATATGGTAACACATCATGATGAGATCTAACTGTTGTTCAAATAAGGTCATGATATCTTTAAAAACAACGAGGGGGGGGCCATGTTGAAAAAAATCAATAAAAGGGAGATAACTTCTAAAGGGGATGATGAAATCCTACACAGCCTCATCTGGTAATACCTCATGATGAGATCTATCGATGGTCCATATTTGGTCTTGATGACATCAATAGAAACGGGGGGAGGGCATTTAGAAAAAATGTTGGAAAAAAAAACATTAGAACTAGTATCTCAATTGTTTGTGAAACAATTGAAAGGTCTTTCCTGAAAAATTGATGTTTTCGTAATGTTCTTTGTACGACCCTTCGTTTGATATACGACAAACATAGCTTTTGAAACTTTTCGCGTTTTACACTTAATGACCTCATCCGCCTACATTTTTGAGATCGGAAGTATTATATATGTAACACAGGGTAGATGACCTTTCATTTGATATGCGACAACGTCATGTTCTAAAAAGATTGATTTTTGCACTTAATAACCCCATCCAACTAATTTTTGGAGATTGGGAATTTGATATTTCAAATGTACACATCATGACCTTTCATTTGATATGCAACAACCTTATCGTAAAAGAAAATTTATTTTTTGCACTCAATGACCCCATTCAACCAATGTTTTGGGGACGTCATTTTAAAATTTGAAATGTACGATTTATGTTCTTTCATTTGATATGCGACAACCTTACCATCTGAGAAATTTGAATGTTTGCACTAAATGACCCCACCCGTCCCCCTGGGATGAATAGGGGGTTTAAAATTTTAATTTTTAAGTAGAGTTTATTAAGACCTTCAATTTGATATATCAGATGACCCCATTTGACAAAGTGCAAATAATGATGCAATATCAATTATATAAATAGAAGTTATGAAACTTACAAAGTCAATGCAACACATGAAAATTTCAAATTGAATTTTTGGTGTTTTTTTCCATGGAATGTTTTTGGTATTTGGTCAAACATATAACTATGTCAACCTCTTCAATTTCTAAAACATTTTAAGTGGTAAGCTCTTGATGATTCAGAAATACATGCCTCCGCTCGAAAAACTTCAAACTGCATTATCTCTAAAAGGACAAAAGATATCTCAAATCTGTTAAATGATAAATGATCTACAGTTGAAGGACAACATTATAGAAAAAGAATTGGGACAATTTCAAAGTTCATCAAGGTCACAATTAATCATCAAATATATGATGCAATACAAAACTTGAGAACCGGAAGTCGTAGAGACATGGGACTATCACCATTCAATTCAGGACCACTTGACCTTTCAAAGATTACAAGGTCAAGGTCATAGTAAAATGTGAAGGTCAAGGTAAAATTTCATCATGACCAGACATTGACCTCAAATTGAAGGTCTTGAACTACTGATCATCTTTGCAGTTTATAGTAGGTTGATATCGGTTACCTTTAAAAAGATATACACACAATACTATACTTTTAAGAATCATCCCGTCGTAACTTTTGAACAGACAGTCGGACTCTTTTGAGGTCAGTGTATAAAATGTAGAGCTTGTCGAGAGGAACATTTTATTTGCTGTAAGTATGCAGCAAAGTCTTATCGTTTTCTTAATATGAAAGCTTGAAATTGCAGCGTAATTTTTTTTTTGCACTCGGTGACCTTTGACCTTGGGTGCAAATTAAAGGTCACATGAACTTAAGATTATTGGTGTAGGTCCCAAGTCTTTACGACTTCCGGTTCTCGAGATACAATTTTTCAAAAATTGTTTATATTTTTTCAAGGGAAATAACTCCTTATAAGGGTTAACAACAAAATGATTGTATATGTTAATTAACATTGCCATCTGGTCTTGTACATGTTGCCGTTTTCAAATCGATTCTATCTAAAATACTTCTTGAGAAAAATGTAAAAGAAAAAAATTGCTTTAAGGGGACATAACTCTCATAGGGAATGATGAAATCCTTAGCAGCCTCATATGGTAACACATCATGATGAGATCTAACTATTGTCCAAATAAGGTCATGATATCTTCAAAAACAACGAGGGGGGGCCATGTCGGAAAAAACCAATAAAAGGGAGATAACTTCTAAAGGGGATGATGAAATCCTACACAGCCTCATCTGGTAATACTTCATGATGAGGTCTACCGATGGTCCATATTTGGTCTTGATAACTCCAATAGAAACAAGGGGAGGCCATGTTAAACAAATGCTGGATGAAAAAAAAAAAAAAAAACAGGAGAAAAACAATAAGGTCTTTCCTCGCGGAGAGGAAAGACCTTAAAAACAATAAGGTCTTTCCTCGGGAAGAGGAAAGACCTTAACTAGTATCTCAATTGTTTGTAAAACAATTGAAAGGTCTTTCCTGTAAAAGTGATGTTTTCGTAATGTTCTTTGTACGACCTTTCGTTTGATATACGACAAGCATACCTACTGAAACTTTTCGCTTTTTACACTTAATGACCTCATCCGCCTACATTTTTGAGATCGGAAGTATGATATATGTAACACAGGGTAGATGAGCTTTCATTTGATATGCGACAACGCCATGTTCTAAAAAATTTGATTTTTGCACTTAATAACCCCATCCAACCAATTTTTGGAGGTTGGGAATTTACTATTTCAAATGTACACATCATGACCTTTCATTTGATATACAACAACCCTTTTGGAAAAGAAAATTGATTTTTTGCACTCAATGACCCCATCCAACCAATTTTTGGGGGACGTCAATTTGAAATTTGAAATGTACGCTTTATGTTCTTTCATTTGATAGGCGACAACCTTACCATCTGAGAAATTTGAATTTTTGCACTAAATGACCCCACCCTTCCACCTGGGATGAAAAAGAGGTTTAAAATGTTCATTTTTAAGTAGAGTTTATTGGGACCTTCAATTTGATATATCAGATGACCCCATTTGAAAAAGTACCAAAAATGATGCAATATCAACGGTATAAATAGAAGTTATGAAATTTACAAAGTCAATGCAAAACATGAAAATTTCAAAATGATTTTTTGGTGTTTTTTTCAATGGAATGTTTTTGGTATTTGGTTAAACATATAACTATGTTAATCTCTTCAATTTCTTAAACATTTTAAGTGGTTAGCTGTTATTGATTCGGAAATACATGACGCTGCTTGCAAAATTTCAAACTGCATTATCTCTAAAACGACAATAGATATCTCAAATCTGTTAAATGATAACTGATCTACAGTTGAAGGACAACATTATAGAAAAAGAATTGGGACAATTTCAAAGTTCACCAAGGTCACAATTAATCATCAAATATATGATGCAATACCAAACTTGAGAACCGGAAGTCGTAGAGACATGGGACTATCACCATTCAACTCAGGACCACTTGACCTTTCAAATATCACAAGGTCAAGGTCATAGTATAATGTGAAGGTCAAGGTGAAATTTCATCATGACCTGACATTGACCTCAAATTGAAGGTCTTGAACTACTGATCATCTTTGCAGTTTATAGTAGGTTGATATCTGTTACCTTTAAAAAGATATACACACAATACTATACTTTTAAGAATCGTCCCGTCGTAAATTTTGAACAGACAGTCGAACTCTTTTGAGCTCAGTGTATAAAATGTAGAGCTCGTCGAGAGGAACATTTTATACGCTGTAAGTATGCAGCAAACTCTTATCGTTTTCTTAATATGAAAGCTTGAAATTGCAGCGTAATTTTTTTTTGCACTCGGTGACCTTTGACTTTGGGTGCAAATTGAAGGTCACATGAACTTAATATTATTGGTGTAGGTCCCAAGTCTTTACGACTTCCGGTTCTCGAGATACAATTTTTCAAAAATTGTGTATATTTTTCAAGGGAAATAACTCCTTATAACGGTTAACAACAAAATGATTGTATATGTTTATTAACATTGCCATCTGTTCTTGTACATGTTGCCGTTTTCAAATCGATTCTATCTTAAAAACTTTTTGAGAAAAATGTAAAAGAAAGAAATTGCTTCAAGGGGACATAACTTTCATAAGGAATGATGAAATCCTTAGCAGCCTCATATGGTAACACATCATGATGAGATCTAACTGTTGTTCAAATAAGGTCATGATATCTTTAAAAACAACGAGGGGGGGCCATGTTGAAAAAAATCAATAAAAGGGAGATAACTTCTAAAGGGGATGATGAAATCCTACACAGCCTCATCTGGTAATACCTCATGATGAGATCTATCGATGGTCCATATTTGGTCTTGATGACATCAATAGAAACGGGGGGAGGGCATTTAGAAAAAATGTTGGAAAAACAAACATTAGAACTAGTATCTCAATTGTTTGTGAAACAATTGAAAGGTCTTTCCTGAAAAATTGATGTTTTCGTAATGTTCTTTGTACGACCTTTTGTTCTAAAAAGATTGATTTTTGCACTTAATAACCCCATCCAACTAATTTTTGGAGGTTGGGAATTTGATATTTCAAATGTACACATCATGACCTTTCATTTGATATACAACAACCTTATCGTAAAAGAAAATTTATTTTTTGCACTCAATGACCCCATTCAACCAATGTTTTGGGGACGTCATTTTAAAATTTGAAATGTACGATTTATGTTCTTTCATTTGATATGCGACAACCTTACCATCTGAGAAATTTGAATGTTTGCACTAAATGACCCCACCCGTCCCCCTGGGATGAATAGGGGGTTTAAAATTTTAATTTTTAAGTAGAGTTTATTAAGACCTTCAATTTGATATATCAGATGACCCCATTTGACAAAGTGCAAATAATGATGCAATATCAACTATATAAATAGAAGTTATGAAACTTAAAAAGTCAATGCAAAACTTGAAAATTTCAAATTGAATTTTTGGTGTTTTTTTCAATGGAATGTTTTTGGTATTTGGTCAAACATATAACTATGTTAACCTCTTCAATTTCTTAAACATTTAAGTGGTAAGCTGTTGTTGATTCAGAAATACAGGCCGCCGCTTGCAAAATTTCAAACTGCATTATCTCTAAAACAACAATAGATATCTCAAATCTGTTAAATGGTAAATGATCTGCAGTTAAAGGACACCATTATAGAAAAAGAATTGGGACAATTTCAAAGTTCACCAAGGTCACAATTAATCATCAAATATATGATGCAATACCAAACTTGAGAACCGGAAGTCGTAGAGACATGGGACTATCACCATTCAACTCAGGACCACTTGACCTTTCAAATATCTCAAGGTCAAGGTCATAGTATTATGTGAAGGTCAAGGTGAAATTTCATCATGACCTGACAGTGACCTCAAATTGAAGGTCTTGAATTACTGATCATCTTTGCCGTTTATAGTAGGTTGATATCTGTTACCTTTAAAAAGATATACACACAATACTATACTTTTAAGAATCATCCCGTTGTAACTTTTAAACAGACGGTCAGACATATTTGGGCTTATTGCATAAAATGTAGAGCTCGTCGAGAGGAACAATTTACACGCTGTATGTATGCAGCAAAGTCTTATCGTTTTCCTAATATGTAAGCTTGAAATTGCAGCGTAATTTTATTTTGCACTCGGTGACCTTTGACCTTGGGTGCATATTGAAGTTCACATGAATTCAAGATTATTGGTCAAGGTTCAAGGTCTCTATGACTTCCGGTTCTGAAAATAGAATTTTTCAAAAATTATTTATAATTTTTAAAGGGAAATAACTCCTTATAAGGATAAGTAACAAATTAATTGTTTATGTTTATAAACATTGCCATCTGTTCTTGTACATGCTGTCATTTTCAATTACATTCTATCTCTAATACTTTTTGAGAAAAATGCAAATATTAAAAATTGCTATAAGGGGATATAACTCTCAAAGGGGATGATGAAATCATATGCAGCATCATGTGGTAATACATCATGATGATATCTACCTATTGTCCATATAAGGTCATGATATTTTTTAAAACATTAAAGGGGGGCCATGTTGAAAAAAATCAATAAAAGGGAGATAACTTCTAAAGGGGATGATGAAATCCTACAAAAGTTCATCTGGTAAAAGTTCATGATGAGGTCTATCGATGGTCCATATTTGGTCTTGATAACTTCAACAGAAAGGGGAGAAGGCCCTGTCAAAAAAATGTTGGAAGAAAAAAAAGAAAAAGAAAAAAAAAAGAAAAAGAAAAAACATTAGAAAAACAATAAGGTCTTTCCCATGTAGGGGAAAGACCTTAAATATACAACAACCCCATCGTAAAAGAAAATTTATTTTTTGCACTCAATGACCCCATTCAACCAATTTTTGGGGTACGTCAATTTGAAATTTGAAATGTACGCTTTATGTTCTTTCATTTGATATGCGACAACCTTACCATCTGAAAAATTTGAATGTTTGCACTAAATGACCCCACCCGTCCCCCTGGGATGAATAGGGGGTTTAAAATTTTCATTTTTAAGTAGAGTTTATTAAGACCTTCAATTTGATATATCAGATGACCCCATTTGACAAAGTGCAAATAATGATGCAATATCCCTTAATATATAAATAGAAGTTATGAAACTTACAAAGTCAATGCAAAACTTGAAATTTCAAATTGATTTTTTGGTGTTTTTTTTCCATGGAATGTTTTTGGTATTTGGTCAAACATATAACTATGTCAACCTCTTCAATTTCTAAAACATTTAAAGTGGTAAGCTCTTGATGATTCAGAAATACATGCCTCAGCTCGCAAAACTTCAAATTGCATTATCTCTAAAACGACAATAGATATCTCAAATCTGTTAAATGATAAATGATCTACAGTTGAAGGACAACATTATAGATAAAGAATTGGGACAATTTCAAAGTTCACCAAGGTCACAATTAATCATCAAATATATGATGCAATACAAAACTTGAGAACCGAAAGTAGAGATATGGGACTATCACCATTCAACTCAAGACCACTTGACCTTTCAAATATCACAAGGTCAAGGTCATAGTATAATGTGAAGGTCAAGGTGAAATTTCATCATGACCTGACATTGACCTCAAATTGAAGGTCTTGAACTACTGACCATCTTTGCAGTTTATAGTAGGTTGTTATCTGTTACCTTTAAAAAGATATACACACAATACTATACTTTTGAGAATCATCCCGTTGTAACTTTTAAACAGACGGTTGGACATATTTGGGCTAATTGTATAAAATGTAGAGCTCGTTGAGAGGAACAATTTACACGCTGTATGTATGCAGCGAAGTCTTATCGTTTTTCTAATATGTAAGCTTGAAAATGTAGCGTATTTTTATTTTGTACTCTGTGACCTTTGACCTTGGGTGCAAATTAAAGGTCACATGAATTAAAGATTATTGGTGAAGGTTCCAAGTCTCTATGACTTCTGGTTCTCGAAATAGAACTTTTAAAAAAATATTTATAATTTTTAAAGGGAAATAACTCCTTATAAGGCTTAGTAACAAATGAATTGTTTATCTTTATAAACATTGCCATCTGTTCTTGTACATGCTGCCATTTTCAAATCGATTCTATCTCTAATACTTTTTGAGAAAAATGCAAATAAAAGAAATTGCTTCAAGGGGATATAACTCTCAAAGGGGATGATGAAATCCTATGCAGCCTCATATGGTAATACATCATGATGAAATCTACCTATTATCTAAATAAGGTCATGATATCTTTTAAAACATTTAGGGGGGACCATGTTGAAAAAAATCAATAAAAGGGAGATAACTTCTAAAGGGGATGATGAAATCCTACAAAAGTTCATCTGGTAAAAGTTCATGATGAGGTCTATCGATGGTTCAAATTTGGTATTGATAACTCCAATAGAAGAGGTAGGAGGGCGTGCCAAACAAATGCTGGAAGGAAAAAAAAAAAGAAAAAAAACATTAGAAAAACAATAAGGTCTTTCCTCGGGAAGAGGAAAGACCTTAATTACCATTTATGACAAAGTTAAAGTTGATGAGTTTGTGGAGTAACTCTTGCGTGTATAAGTCTAAATTGATCCACTCTGCCTTTATTGAAAAATTGATACTGGGCCTAGCCATAAATTCAAATTCTTTAACTTAAATGATATTTAAATGTAATTTATATTATCCAATGCCGCAAACATGGCAAAACACAAATCACCCCGAGGAAAAGACCAACAGACCCCACAATATTCTGCACAAAATGCAGCAAAAAATCCAAGACACTACAATCGATGCGAAGACACTACAACATTTATCACTGAGCCACTATAACGGAATACCACTGCCAATGGTGCCAATAAAAATTTCTAAGAAAGGACATAGCCGTTTGGCACCTCAAACTAAAACATGAAATGGAATATGCAGACGATTTAATCGTACAACAGGAAACCCCACGCGAAATAGCAGAAAAAGTTTTAAAAAATGGACACCACCACCAGAAGCCCGCATTAGGAACCCCAAATTCAACTTAATCGTAGGGGACGAAGCCACAAGTGGAATGACAGAAAATCAACAGAAGAAGACCACCCACCCTTCGAGCATTTTAGTACACGACCTCTACATGCATCAGACGAAGATGAACAAGACAACCCTTCACCGCACCGCCAACGAAGGAGAAGGATTCAGAAGAAACATCCGCCCTTAATAAAAACTCAGATTACGTCGGACTGGAAAACTACCGTGATTTATCATCAAAACCATACAATGTGAACTATAGTTTTACTACAGGATACCATAGTACAAACAATATGAACCTCAATCACAGTGACTACGGAACATACCAGTCAAGATAAACATTTGTTTTTATTTCTATTTTTAACTTTTGTTCTTGCTACATTATGAACACTATTTTACATTGCATAACTAAATATATTCCTTTGAACATGCCAGATAATTCACAAAACTAAATCAATGTTGTTCCTTGCTAATTGCTGAAGGCCGTACGGTAACCTATAATTGTTAATGTTTGTGTCATTTTGTTTTTTGTGGATAGTCTCATAGGCCATTATTTTATATATGTGAACTTACAATTTTAAATTGAAAAGGGGACTTTATATATATTTCTCATAATTAAAATGTTGTATGTAAGACTTGCTAATAACATAAATGTAATGATATGTATTTGTACTATCCGAATCAATCTAAATTCTAAGCATTCAAAATATTAACATAATAAATAACAATATAGCTACATTATATATATATGGATATCTCAGTCTCAAGGCTTCAAGCATTTCTGCAATTTCTGTAAGTTAAACTTATTCAAGTATTCAGTAAAATTAGGGTTTTGAAGATTGTGCGTGTGCAGAATATTTAGCGATATAAATTAACACTCAAAATTATCTCCCATGAACCAAGTAATTGTGTTCGTATCACTTAAGTTTTCCTCTTTCAACCGCACTGTTATCAGGATTTGATTTCTACCTGAATCGGGTTTATCGGATGCATGGTTTTATGGTCTGTTGTGTGCCTGTCTATGCAGTATGTACTTAATCCAGGAATCATGTCCTGCAGTTCTTTCATGGTGTATTTCTTGCAAATCATTGACAGAAGTTGTATTTTTGTGTGCCCATTTGATGATTGATGGACAAGATGGACTATCAACTGAACCATATCAGTACACCTGGTTTCTTGATCATCACTTTCACCTAGCTGGATTAATTTAAGCAGATTTCTCTCTTGACCTGGAGCTATGCAGCTAAGTACAGAATTTACAACAGTGCGTGTTATTTTCGCTGCACAACCCTCTTAGATGACTCTTTTAGTTGGTCATTATCTGTTCTTAGGTGATACTTCAATGGGTTTATGGAACCTTTTGATAATGTCTGTGTTTTGCTGTTAAAAGTCATCTAAGAAAGTGTCCATGTCATCACTCCATTTTGATATCTGGCTAAAATTGTCACTCTGGGTAGATGCAGACAGTTGCTGAAAAAAATCAAAACTAATAGAAGGATTTGTTCCTCACTTTCATAGGGTGACAGACATAACAATAATTATTGAGAATAACATGCATTTTATAGAATTACTTTTTTTGGTTAATCGTTAGCAGAAACCTTAATCTTATATAATATTTCATATAATATTGTTATATATTGTTATGTAAATTTGTGAAAAGGTAAATTAATTTAATCCTAGTATCCATGATGAGTTTATTTAATACACTTTTTGTATATTCCAATTGAGTAAGATCGGGAAGGGTCATATTTGACTCCAATAATAAAATTCAATGCAATAAGATAAAACTTAAAGTATATGTCATGTAAGAAAGTTTTACAGAACAATTTGTGTCAAAGTTTTATTCTTAAGCGTTGAATTTTAAATTTTAGTTAGTTAAAATTCAGGGATCTTGACCAGATTTGACAAAATGGGCAGGATTTCAACCAAATTTAAGATCATGAAACATTAAGTGCAGCCGTTGACAAGCTATATATTCAAATTAAATTTAGACATATGCGCTCAGTGTTTCAAGGGGACCGTTTAACGTCTTATCTATCCTTCTCTCTTTTCTTTGAGCTTGGTTAATTTATTTGTCGTCATGCTATTTTACGCTTAGTAAGATATATCACTCTGTTTAACCTATAGTTAGAAGAAAATTTGTACGATGTCATTGAGGTCTCCGAAAATAAAGAAGAAGAAGTACGAAGGTTTGCAAAACAACAATTTTCATATTGATGGAATGGACAGGTATGGTGTATACAAATATTCAAGCTTTCTAAACGTCTCCAATTGAATATACAGGTTGACACCGGACCGTCATTGCTAATGCAGTTTAGCTAACGTACCCTCTAATATCGTATATCTTTGGGCAAATATGAATGAATACTTTTTTTGCGAGAAGCATATAATTCTATGGCAAACGAATATATATATAATGTATGACAAACAAAAGACAGCAGAAAACAGTAGTTACAGAGTATACAATAATATTAAGACAACATATTTGATTTAATTTTCCAAGCTGCATTTAAATAGTTACATAGTTTTACTGTTAGAGATTTAGAATGAGCTTGTTATAAATTATTTAACTCCAATTCATATTGGAACATATACAAATTCAACAAAAAAATAATATGGACGAATGGACAAATTAAATAATTCAGCAATATACAGTCATGGGACAAAAGTGAGTGTCCACTCAAAAAATGTCCTATCATTTCAACCCAAATCGATATTTTTCAAAAAAATATTACCAACCAACTATATGAGCGATTTTTACAAAAATAGATACCAAAAGATGTAAAAATGTCTGAAATTTTATTGTTTATTCAGTCATAATTTTCTTGAGTTTTGTTTTCATCATCTGATAAGTTAAACTCAAATGCAAATTTTTACGAATTTAATTTGGTTAGAATGATAGCAAACTTTTCAAGTTTGTTTTTTTCATTGTGTTTATCTCGTCAGAAAATTAAAATGAGCATGAATAATACTATAACCAAATAAACAATAAAACTTCAGATATTTCTACATCTTTTGGTATCTATATTTAGAAAATCGCTCATACAGTTACTTCGTAACAATTTTTTGAAAATTATCGATTTTAGTTGAAATGATAGGACTTCTTTGGACTGGGAACTCACTTTTGTCCAATGACTGTACACTGTTTGTAAAAGTCAACTTTTTAAAAATTCACCTACTAAATTATGTTTGAAACTTTAAATAAATGCATTTATCTATCAAGGCCAAAGTAGTATACCGATGTTCAAAACTCGTAAATCGATAGAAACAAAACAAATCCGGGTCATAAAGCAAAACCGATGGAAACGCATTACATACAAGAAAATAACGACACAACCTTAAAATGTAACACACAGAAACGAACTAAGCATAATCTGATGCGAATAACAAATCTAACATCAAAACTAAATACATGAATTTGGGATAGAAAAGTACCGTGACACGTCTTATAATAACGTGAATTCACACTCAAATATGAGAGGAAACAAACGACACAATAGAAACACAACGTTAAAATGTAACACACTTAGAAACGAACTATAATATAATAATGACCATATTGCTGACTTGGTAAAGGACATTTAAAAAACAAAATGATTGGTTGAACCTGGTGTCTGAATACCTTTTTTCTGTTTTTAGGTTTTCATTATTTTTCACAATATACTTTCCAGTTTCCAAATAATTGTTTTGTACACTATTTGTAATGTTTTCAACTATAAACGTAGCATTGAGGTGTTTTTTTTCCAGAGGGCTGATACAACGGACCATATCAAAAATGACATGTTGTAATCTATTTATCACATATTTTCAAGCAAGATAGAAAAGATAGCATATACCAAATTATGTTTGATATTTTCAACAAAAGTTCAAAAAATCATTCATACTCTATAAAACCTATCTTTGTTGGATACACCTCAATATATCTACAGGATGTGCTTATTTTATTTTCACGTGTACAAGAAGTTCAGAAACTAACTAGAGGCTCTAAAGAGCCTGTATCGCTCACCTTGGTCTATGTGAATATTAAACAAAGGAAGCAGATGGATTCATGACAAAATTGTGTTTTGGTGATGGTGATATGTTTGTACATCTTACTTTACTGAACATTCTTGCTGCTTACAATTATCACTATCTATAATGAACTTGGTCCAGTAGTTTCTGTAGAAAATGTTACCAGTAGTAAAAATTTACAAATTTTATAAAAATTGTTTAAAATTGACTATAAAGGACAATAACTCCTTAGGGGGTCCATTGACCATTTTGGTCATGTTGACTTATTTGTAAATCTTACTTTGCTGAACATTATTGCTGTTCACAGTTTATCTCTATCTATAATAATATTCAAGATAATAACCAAAAACAGCAGTTAAAATTACCAATTCAGGGACAGCAACCCAACAACGGGTTCTCCGATTCATCTGAAAATTTCAGGGCAAATAGATCTTAACCTGACAAACAATTTTATCTCGTGTCAGATTTTCTCTAAATGCTTTGGTTTTTGAGTTATAAGCCAAAAACTGCATTTTACCCCTATGTTCTATTTTTAGCCATGGCGGCCATCTTGGTTGGTTTGGTGGGTCACGCCACACATTTTTTAAACTAGATACCCTAAAGATGATTGTGGCCAAGTTTGGTTTAATTTGGCCCAGCAGTTTCAGGGGAGAAGATTTTTGTAAAAGATATAAAACATTTACGAAAAAAGGTTAAACATTTACTTTTAAGGGCAATAACTCCTAAAGGGGTCAACTGACCATTTTGGTCATGTTGAATTATTTGTAAATCTTACTTTGCTGAACATTATTGCTGTTTACAGTTTATCTCTATCTATAATAATATTCAAGATAATAACCAAAAACAGCAAAATTTCCCTAAAATTACCAATTCAGGGGCAGCAACCCAACAACGGGTTGTCCGATTCATCTGAAAATTTCAGGGCAGATAGATCTTGACCTGATAAACAATATTACCCCATGTCAGATTTGCTCTAAATGCTTTGGTTTTTGAGTTATAAGCCAAAAACTGCATTTGACCCCTATGTTCTATTTTTAGCCATGGCGGCCATCTTGGTTGGTTTGGCGGGTCACGCCACACATTTTTAAAACTAAATACCCTAAAGATGATTGTGGCCAAGTTTGGTTTAATTTGGCCCAGCAGTTTCAGGAGAGAAGATTTTTGTAAAAGATATAAAACATTTACGAAAAATGGTTAAAAATTTCTTTTAAAGGGCAATAACTCCTAAAGGGGTCAACTGACCATTTTGGTCATGTGGACTTATTTGTAAATCTTACTTTGCTGAACATTATTGATGTTTACAGTTTATCTCTATCTATAATAATATTCAAGATAATAACCAAAAACAGCAAAATTTCCCTAAAATTACCAATTCAGGGGCAGCAACCCAACAACGGGTTGTCCGATTCATCTTAAAATTTCAGGGCAGATAGATCTTGACCTGATAAACGAATTTTCCCCTTGTCAGATTTGCTCTAAATGCTTTGGTTTTTGGGTTATAAGCCAAAATCTGCATTTTACCCCTATGTTCTATTTTTAGCCATGGCGGCCATCTTGGTTGGTTTGGCGGGTCACGCCACACATTTTTTTAAACTAGATACCCTAAAGATGATTGTGGCCCAGTTTGGTTTAATTTGGCCCAGCAGTTTCAGGATAGAAGATTTTTGTAAAAGATATAAAACATTTACGAAAAATGGTTAAAAATTTACTTTAAAGGGCAATCACTCCTAAAGGGGTCAACTGACCATTTTGGTCATGTGGACTTATTTGTAAATCTTACTTTGCTGAACATTATTGCTGTTTACATTTTATCTCTATCTATAATAATATTCAAGATAATAACCAAAAACAGCAAAATTTCCTTAAAATTACCAATTCAGGGGCAGCAACCCAACAACGGGTTGTCCGATTCATCTGAAAATTTCAGGGCAGATAGATCTTGACCTGATAAACAATTAAACCTATGTCAGATTTGCTCTAAATGCTTTGGTTTTTATGCCCCACCTACGATAGTAGAGGGGCATTATGTTTTCTGGTCTGTGCGTCCGTTCGTCCGTCCGTCCGTTCGATCGTTCGTCCCGCTTCAGGTTAAAGTTTTTGGTCGAGGTAGTTTTTGATGAAGTTGAAGTCCAATCGACTTCAAACTTGGTATACATGTTCCCTATGATATGATCTTTCTAATTTTATTGCCAAATTAGAGATTTTACCCCAATTTCACGGTCCACTGAACATAGAAAATGATAGTGCGAGTGGGGCATTCGTGTACTGAGGACACATTCTTGTTGAGTTATAAGCCAAAAACTGCATTTTACCCCTATGTTCTATTTTTAGCCATGGCGTCCATCTTGGTTGGTTTGGCGGGTCACGCCACATATTTTTTAAACTAGATACCCCAATGATGATTGTGGCCAAGTTTGGTTTAATTTTGCCCAGTAGTTTCAGAGGAGATTGATTGATTGTTGGTTGCTTAACGTCCAGTGGCAAATATTTCATGCATATTCAGGACGAGAACAAGTTCACAATAAATACAATGGGTAGGCTGATACAATAGAGGCCATCTAGATGATGGTCGGGGAAATTTGGACTGCCACTGGAAATGAGGGTATATTGGATAGGGACAGAAATTTAGCCTTGCAACAGGCCACCTACGGACCCCTCAAAGAGTTGTTGCAAGGGTTTTTAACGTGCAAAGAGCGTGGCACTCTCTTTACACGAGGCATCGGATTTAACGTCCCCTTCTGACCGGACGTGACTGCGAACTTGATACATCCCGCACAGCCAAACGGACGCCCCACTTCGGAAAGCGTTTTACTGCCGGTCGGGAGAAGACCAAGTGACCATATTTCTATTCCCCAGTCACCCTTGGGGGAGTTTCAGAGGAGAAGATTTTTGTAAAAGTTAACGACGGCGGACGCCAAGTGATGAGAAAAGCTCACTTGGCCCTTTGGGCCAGGTGAGCTAAAAATTCTTCTTGACAATTGAAACACTTTTCTTTATTATTTGTTTTTATGTACAATATCCGCAACACTGACTGTGAAAGAAAAGTATATGTACTGTACAAAAGAATTGGTGAAACACCTGTTGAAGTTCTTGCACCAAAGAGAAAACCATGGGGTAGACCTAACTCAAGAGCTTAACTCTCGTATTTTCGTTCATTGCATAACTAAATATGTTTCTTTGACATGCCAGATAATTCACAATACTAAATCAATGTTGTTTCTGAATAATTGCCTTATCTAAATTCAAGACTATTAATGAAAAAAAAAAATTCATTATACCCACAATTTTACAAACCTCTTAATATATTTATAGACAAAAGACTGCAAAACTAAATTAAGGACAGACGAGAAAGCATCTATTATCATAAAGCAAACGCATAAACACAATCACGAAGCTAATGAACATCAGATTAAACGCCATATCCTCTGTACACGAGCTAAACGTATAGTTGACGATGATTTCTCGCAAAGTCTTCTTAAATCATACGCTCAGATTTACAGAATATGGATGAGAAAGATTGGTGGTCTGCCAGTCGTACTCAATTTATGTTTTATGTCATCAAAAAATTTAAAGTCACGTTTTAAAGCAAGTAAAACATCGCTCCACTTTCTTCATTTAGTCCAATAAAAGTATGTTTTCCGTATCTTTGTGACATTACTTTTTTTTCCACCACTCGAATACAGTATAGGGATTTGTTATCAAATTTTAACCTTTTAAAATGTGTTGCGAATGATATTAACCAGGTTTTTTTTTTTAATTGAAGATGTTTAATAAAAGATGTTGATGGTTTTTAAACAATAAATTTGCAAATATTCGACAAAAATTGATGATGGCAAAATCGGATATCAACAGTCCAGATGTCAGCCATGTTAAAAACTTGTCTAAGTCAAATATAATACATGTATGTATAAAGACGGTGTGAAAAATGGCCTGATGGCTGATAATCTAATTAAAAACCCTATGAATCAAGATGATATTCTAGGTTATGTTAAACCCGTAAATACCTGTTTGGTGATATAAAACTAATGCTCAGCTCAGTTTTAAACCATGTTAAACTTTTTAAAGCTATCAATCACATTACTGAAACTGAACATAGTAGGGATTCACTCGTCATAAAACTGTCCAAACCAAACCATCCAATAAACAAGCAAGATGTTTATGATTTTGGAGAAAGTATTAAAAAGACAGTTTATCAGGCTGATAATGAGCTTGAAAGAGATGAACTAGTACTGCCAATAACAGTAATTCTGACTATGAAGAATATAATTCTGCAGTCGATGTTTCGCAGGTTATGCATGAGAAGGTTTCAAAACAAAAAACAAAAGCAAGCGGTAGATAGAAACACAGCCAAAAAAGTTAAAGGGTATATATAATTTGTTGGGGCAGATCCTTTTAGCATAATTTGCTACACAGAGGAACAAAAACGATGAATGAAAAGTTAAAAAAAAAATTAAACTTTGGTGTTTTATTAAGATGCTACTGGGAAAGTATTTCGAAAAATCCAAAACCAAACAATAAAACTATGCAGCTTGTGCTAGCGGAAATGGTGACAAATTAACATACAATTGTATTAAAAGCGTCAATTGCTTTAGAGCTTGTTCATGCCACATGTTTAGGTAGGCTTATTGTTCCGGATCGTGTGGAATGAGATTTTTCATGGCCAATAATCTGCTTTGCTTGTGGCCAAAATATCAAGCAGTTCTTGAATTCAACGTGGAGTTTGTTAAGCCGAAAAAACAAAAACGAAGAATGGAACGACACTTGAACATTGTTGAATATATCATTTATGCTGCAGCCATATACTTGGGAAAGTTTAAAATAATGTGTCTGAATTATCTACGAACAAGGAGCTGGACAAAATTTTATTTACTGTTCTGCTTTGCTGCAAAGGGCTAAATAACCATTCCAGAATGTTCTGACATGTATTACACTGACAAAAAGGGTAGAAGTAATTTCGTATACTGATCTTAATACTTAAATTTAAATTGAAAGTTAAAATGGTGTTTGTGATATGTGTTTATGTGTTCAAATAAAAGGAGATACGCGGTTTACATCAATTATCAGAAACAA
This sequence comes from Mytilus galloprovincialis, assembly GCA_037788925.1. Lineage (NCBI taxonomy): Eukaryota > Metazoa > Mollusca > Bivalvia > Mytilida > Mytilidae > Mytilus > Mytilus galloprovincialis. The sequence continues at coordinate 1,336,033 of JAWDJN010000024.1, read as the reverse complement.
CCAATTTTAATTAAAATTAAAATTACAGGGAGTGCTGCACAGTCATATACTTTGTTGTTTGTCTCCTTCGCCCGAATTCGTGGTCGGCCATGATACTTGGACTAACGGATAAAACTTTATTGATTGATTGATTGGTGGTTGCATTACGTCCAGTGGCAAATATTTCATGCATATGCATGACGAGAACGTTCAACAAGTTCAGTATAAATGCGATAGGTAGGTTTTGTCACAAGATAGGCCATCTAGGATGATGGTCGGGTACATTTAGACTGCCACTGGAAAATGTGGGTAAAAAGGATATGTACAGAAATTTTGCCTTGCAGCCGACCACCTTCGGACCCCTCAACGAGTTAATGCAAGGGTTCTTCACGTGCAAAGAGCATGGCACTCTCTTGAAACGAGGCATCGAATGTAACGTCCCCATTCTGACCGGACATGACTGCGAACTTGATACATCCCGCACATCCAAACGGGCGCCCCAATTCGGAAAGCGTTTTATTGCCGGTCGGGAGAAGACCAAAAAGTAAAATCACAAAAATACTGAACTCAGAGGAAAATTAATTTGGAAAGTCCATAATCACATGGCAAAATCAAAAAACAAAACGCATCAAAAACGAATGGACAAGTGACCCTTGGGGTTATTTGCACAAGAAAATTTGAACCAGTAACTGAAGACTCATATGATGAGCTCGTGTTATAATTTAAAATCACATGCTATTTGTATGATCTTTTGAGTTGCTACATTAATCAACTGAGGATGTAATGTTAATTTTTACTATGACAACAGACGAACAGTTTTCCAAAAGAAATATTAGAGTTTGAAGGTAAACAAGGTTAAGTAACCATTTCTTATAATTGCATGCTTTTTCATTCACACATACAATTTTAAGTATCAATACGATCACACAAAGCACTATTAACCAATGAATTACCATTGATCTCCAAGTGGAGAGAAATTATAATTCAACTGATATTAATTTTAAAGTTCAATGGCACATACATGTAATGAGTGAAACTGTTTTAATTTTAATCATTCTCAAACATATGTTAAGGACCTAATCAAAAATTGAACTAGTTGAGAAACATACGTGTAACAATGACTTTTCAGTAGGTTTTACCATATAAAAGTCTGTATATCTATCAAGTATGGTAACAGTGAAATCTATTCTTGGACTATGTTGATGGCAGATTATTATAGTCTCAGTTAAATTGCCACAACTATTTTTAATACACTATTGCATGTATATATATAACAAATAACATACATAAATGTCACCCCAACAACACAAGTTTCCTTGACCAGGATATTTTCAAGTCATCATAAACATTCTTCTTCTTATTAATTTTCAAAAAAATGTAGTTAGATTATTTATAAATATCACTTAGATCTTCATTTCATGCAATAGATATTTAATTTAGTTTGGATTACTTTGTTATATATGTCTTAGATTTACTACATCTTTTGAAAAAACTCTCTACATTTTTTTCTCATTTGTTTATTAATAACATATTCTTGCCTTTTATATTTAGGACCTATATGATACCTAGTATTTATTTCTCGTTAGGGGTCAACAATTTTAAACCGATTATTTCCGAATTGGAGAATAAAGCAGTCTGGTGCCAAACGCAGTTGTACTGGAATTTACTGCAACATCAACTGAAACATCAAGAAAGAAGATTCATGCAATTCTAGATATGTCTGATTTTAAACTAGTGAGTGGATGCTGTGACCGAAGCATTATTTCATATTTTGCCCAAAAGGTATCATTTTCTTTGCATGAACATTTTCAAAGGATGGTATCCAGTCTTCGTGACAATTGTGAACAGACACCAAAATCCATCATATATTGCAAAAATATAAAATCCTGTTATATTTTTTATCCCAACATGGAAATGAAGCAGCATACATAGGTACACCATGTTAAGAAAATTGGTCTGATTGCAATGTTTCATCATTCAATACCAGAAAAAAATATGAAAATAGTCATCGAAGATATAAAGGTAAACAGTTTGACACGTGTAATAATTGCCACAACAGCTTTTGGGATAAGAGTACCAGATGTGAGGTTCATAGTTCATCGGGTGCCTCGCGTAGCCTTCAATGTTTTATGCAAGAGAGTGTGCGAACAGGTAGGGATGAAATAACACTCATCCATGTTATTTTCATCTTATTTATATAGCTAAAAATAGCGCTAATGAACACATGATTTGGTACTGTAATACAAGTTCTTGCAAGAGGAATAATTTAATTCATCATTACCCACCTGCTTTACCACAATCCACCACATTACACTCATGTTGTGATAGTTGCCTGAAAAACTGTTCCTGTTCAGAATGTTCGACTTTTGACAAATAGTTTCTCTCAGACCAGGATGATTATGCTCTTTCTGCAATTGAAGGCAATAAACTTTACAGGCAAGTCTCCACTGAACGACAACAGGCAATTCGACAAAATCCTGAACAAATGTTGGTTGCATTAGCCAGAGAACATAAACAACTGTTCTGAGTTAAGACATTGTAACACATTTAAGCCAACAAATGATAACAGATATAGTTCACAACTTAAATTACATTTTTTAAATTTCAGACATTATGGAAAACTTTGTATATGAAAGAAGAACAGCTGATATGGTAATGAATATTATTGACACCCAGTTGGAGTAACACTGTACATGCATTAGCAATAAAGAGATGTGGTAATGTGGCCAATGATATAACTAGCCACCAGAGTGACTAAAAGGCCTTCAACAAAGAGTACGCACCTTTAAGTCTGCTGTTAAGGTCCCAGCATTCCAAAATCTAATCTAATGAATGGTAATCAGTCAAGTACAACAACCAGAATAGGAAAACTTTGAATTCCCTCAAAAGTGTACTGGTTAAAATCTCTAATTGACTTATTTATATTGTTGTTCCTTGACCTGGTACCATGATGTCCAACATAAAGAAGGTAACCTGTCGAATTAATATAATTTCTTGAGTCATAAATAAATAATATGGAAATGGTCTAACAATAGGCTCCTTACTTGGGATAGGAACATACCAAATAGGGGCAAGGTTGGACATGATTGTGTATCACAGTCATGACAGTAGAACAACACATTCGATTATATTTATATTTACTAAAACAACATTTTAGTTTATAAAAATTTTTGAATTGGTCTTTTTTACACATTTGCTAGTGGGTTTACATTTTTCTTCAGGTCATCTGCATTCCATTTGTAAGAAATAAGAGTAAGTGTGCGGGTGCTTTGATGACATCTTAATAACTCAAACACACCTGCTTCTTGAGCTTCGGGAATCCATCTTCTTACATCAACTTGTTAGTCACTTCACTCTCGTCTTCTCCCTGAACTAATTTTTTTTGAACTAATTTTTTTTAACCCCAAGTATGCCTTGTGTAGTAGGTCCTTTTCTGAAGACTTTGGGATATCTTCTTTATTGACAGAACTTAAGAACAAAATTTAAATATTCATCCTCTCTTACTCTTTATGAGAGCCGTGGTGTAGTGGTTAGTGCATCGAACTACTAACACAAAGGTTCCTGGTTCGATTCCCGTTTGGGATGAAAATTTCAGGAACTCAATTTTCGGCTCTCCCTCGACACCATTTGCGAGTATGGTCTTAAGGAAACGATGATAGTCCGTCGGAAGGGGACGATAAATGGCTGACCCGTGTTAAGAGAGAGCCACATCTCTTGCACGTTAAATACACCCTTGTAGATTTCGAAAAAGAGTAGGCTAATGCCGCTACAAGGCAGCACCCGCACCCGCAAAGTGGAAAGGGATTAATATAAGTTGCAAAAACTTGTTTCCCAATCCACTCAAAATAAATATGTTTAAACTAAACTCTCTTACTCTTTTGTTGTCTGGTCCAGTTGCTGACATAGAGCGAGGCATCCTCCCACTTGAACGACTAGATCCAATTCCGAATAGCCTTGTTCGTTCCCTTTGAAGATAAAATGCAAGTTCTTGAACCAGTATCCCTTTCATTGTCATGTGATAATTGCAGCTTCTTTAAAGAGTTAAACAGTCTGTAATTAAAAGTATTAGTTATCTAAATTTAGGGCAATTTCTATCATTGCTGTTATTACATGTGTAGGACTCGGAACGCGACGGTCACGCTGAACTGCGTTGATTAACACGCTGAAGTGCGATGGTAACATTGTGACGTTGACTTGTTGATATCTAAGTAGTATCAGATATAGACATAAACTAACCACAGCTTTTTTTTTTTTTATCTATACACTAACTCTAAAACCAGCCATCGGTGAAATAAAATCTGTTTTATACATTTGACTGTAAATTTCAAAATGATTTTGATATTTTAAGAAATCTGATAGTTTTCCTTTTTTTAAAGTGATTTTGACAATTTTTTGGATAATTTTATTTGATATTACCTTCAATCGGTCATTTTATCAAGATAATTTTCTGATGTGTACTTACAGTTGGATCAGATATAAACGATAACAAACCACATATTTCTTCAATTTTACATTTTTTCAGTTTATTTAACTTTTTTTTGGATAATTGTATCAGGTAAAACCTTCAATCGATCATATTCTAATAATACATTCATTTATTTGGTTTTGATGTTATATTTGTTATTCTCGTGGAATTTCGTCTGATGCTTGGTCCGTTTCTGTGTGTGTTGCGTTTCGGTGTTGTGTCGTTGTTCTCTTATATTTAATGCGTTTCCCTCGGTTTTAGTTTGTTACCCCGATTTTGTTTTTTGTCCATAGATTTATGAGTTTTGAACAGCGGTATACTACTGTTGCCTTTATATATGTATAGAGTAACACCAAAGCCTGCCGTCGGTTTAATACTATCTTTTTTTACATTTTACAACTATTTACATATTTGAAAAAATCGACCATATTTTATAGATATTTGTATAAAATGTTCACCAAACCTGCCATCAGTTTATTGATTATTTCCACATTTTAATGTGAATCTGACAATTTTTTGGATAATATTTTTAATGTTACCTCAAATCTTCTATGTACTATCAGTTGTATCAGCTGTTAACATGAACAAATCACAGTTTGTTGAAAATTTTACATTTTTCAGTTGATTTATCCACTTTTAGGATAATTGTGTAAGATGAAAGCTTAAATCACCCATATGTCATTTGAATAATGATGTAGAAGTTGGCGATTCTAAGTAATCCATGAAGTGTGGCACCAGACTTACCATGGAAATAAACAGATATCTTACCATGATGCTGATAGGGTGCAGTGAACGCAAACGGATGTGACGGATCGGCGACAAATGTAGACAGGTGGCGGACGAAACTGTGGCCAAGAACCAGTAAGGTCTTCTGGTTGGGTGATGGACGTCTATGATGGTTACGCAGCTGCGTTAATAACAAACCAAAGGTGTTTTGTGGGAGAAGCTGGTTCCTGGAAACGGAACCCCAAAACGAATCAGGAACCGGATGGTCGATGTACCCAACGGTGGTCATGAGCTGCTAACGGAATGGAACACAGTTGTCAAATTGTGGTCGAAAAGTTGGCTATCATAGTCACTGTTGTTTTGCCAGGTTATATTGGGAACGATGTGTCGGGCAAGATGTTTGACTCTCATTGCTGTCGGGGCATGCATTATCTGGTCATTTAATTCCTCATGATGAACCTTAATAATCCTGCAAGGGTACATGAAAAATGATGGGAAATTAGAAAACAACGCAGTTGTCTTACGAAGTCATTGAACCGGTTTAATAATTCGAAATCTCGAAAACCATACAAATTATATTACAAACAAGTTGAGTTTCTCATCCACAGATTTAATACAATACAATACAATACAATATTTTTATTGTCAATCAAAGACGCCCTAAAAGAGCAGTATAATTACAAGCAATTTGTTACAATGATTATTATTAATTAAGTCTCCCAAACAAAGTTTGGAGACTTATTGTTTTTGCTCAGTTCTTATTATTTTTATTATTATGGCACCCTCAACGGAGTTGGGGTGACGTATTGTTATTCTACGTTTCTTTTTTTTCTTATTATTATTTTTCTTGCAACACATTTTGTCCAGGCGATTTCTCCAAATCGAAAGTACCAAAGTAGATGGAACTTTACTATATTAAGGACCCCCATGTGCAGAGTTGCAGGAAGCATGGAATGGTTCAAGATGGCTGCCGTTTCCATGGAAACAGAACAAATGTGAAAAAATCCAGTTTTTGTTTTTGGTGAACTGTTTGGATATGCTTTAACTCAGAATCATTATATTTGAATACAATGGAGATGCCCACTATATACAGGTGTTGGGTGATTTTGGCACTCATTGGAACTACTATGTTGCCATGGAAACTTCACCAAAAATTTTCAAAATATGGAAATGCTCAAAATTTTTGGAAACTTCACAGTAACGATGAGCAACATTGGAAGATGTGGAATTTGGCGTTGGAATTTCCAAAATATCTGTTGTTACCATGGAAATAATGCAAAAAGGTCAAAACTTTGAATTTTCACAGAACATTCCAGAACATCAATGTTAAATTTATTCTAGAGACATTAAATGGTATATGATGGTATATATGATTATGGAGGGAAAAAATTGCACTTTTGGAATATTCAAAATGGCCGCCGTTACCATGGGAACAGCAAAATTATGAAAAACTTCAAAATGCTTTAAATATAATGAAACTTATAACAAATTTTGGCTAGCTTATGTAGACTTAACTTTTGAGTTTCGAATTTTCAAAATGGCCGCCGTTGCCATGGAAACGGCAAAAATATTCTAAATGGCTGCCGCTGGCCTGGCAATGGGGAAAGGGTGCCATCCGCTATTGCTTGCAATGGCAAATCTAGTTCTTCTTCTTCTTCTTCTTCCGCCGCTTTAAAAAATGAACTTGTCCGCAGCGTTTCTCCAAAACCGCTTGTCAGATTGACTTAGGATTTCATAAAATGGTAGACTAATATGTCTAGGTGAGCCATCAATCTTTCGTTTGTGCATTGGGGTCTATTATGGGGTGTTTTGGGGGGGGGTAGAAAGCAGGGAGGGTTTTACTATAGAACCCTATGGGATTTTATTTTCAAAATTTTTTAAATGAATATAACTTGAAAACTATAAGTGATAGATACATGCAGTCTTCAGAAATGATTATAGGACAATAAAATAAATCACATGAAATATCCCTTCAATTTGAGAATGTGCTATTATCTTGTAAACGGTCCAGATCCCCACCCCTAAACCATATATATTCTTGTAGGGGACAATAAAACAAATGAAATGAAATAAAAGGGAAGTCCCTAGGGGGTCACCCCACCCCCTCTTGTTGGAAAACTTGTAAACGGTCCAGATACCCACCCCTAAACCATATATATTCTTGTAGGGGACAATAAAACAAATCAAATGAAATAAAAGGGAAGTCCCTAGGGGGTCACCCCACCCCCTCTTGTTTGAAAACTTGTAAACGGTCCAGATCCCCACCCCTAAACCATATATATTCTTGTATGGGACAATGAAACAAATCACATGTAATTAGATGGAAGTTCCTGGGGGTCACCCCCACCCCGTTCAATTTGAGAATGTCCTATTATCTTGTAAACAGTCCAGATCCCCACCCCTAAACCATATATATTCTTGTAGGGGACAATAAAACAAATCAAATGAAATAAATGGGAAGTCCCTAGGGGGTCACCCCACCCCCTCTTGTTTGAAAACTTGTAAACGGTCCAGATCCCCACCCCTAAACCATATATATTCTTGTAGGGGACAATAAAACAAATCAAATGAAATAAAAGGGAAGTCCCTAGGGGGTCACCCCAACCCCTCTTGTTTGAAAACGGTCCAGATCCCCACCCCTAAACCATATATATTCTTGTATGGGACAATAAAACGAATCACATCAAATTAGATGGAAGTTCCTGGGGGTCACCCCCACCCCATCCAATTTGAGTATGTACTATTATCTTGTAAACGGTCCAGATCCCCACCCCTAAACCATATATTTTCTTGTAGGGGACAATAAAACAAATCAAATGAAATGTAGGTATAGTCCCTGGGGGTCACCACCACCCCCTCCTGTTTGAAAACTTGTAAATGGTGGAGATCCCTACTCGTAAGCCATATATATTCTTGTATGGGACAAACAATCAAATCAAATGAACATGGGACCATATGAATGGGGAGTTATCAGAGCTTTGTTTGGGAGACTTCGTAACAGCATCCTGTTACAATTACTTCTTGTTCTTAAAGATATGCAAATGACAAAATATATAATAAAGAAAATGGGCCCAAAAGTAAAATTAAAACCACAGATATTTATATATGCATATATTGAACATGTAAAAATGTTAATAGCAGCGAAATAAAATATAAAAAATACTGCACCTTGACACATCTGGTAAACTATCTAGTCGCAACCATATTGTTCCGACGGAAAAGTTTTTAAGCACCTCCTGTTGACATTTTCTGGTTCAAATTATCCAAAGTAAACACCAGGTTGGTCGACTTTGGTTTATTTGAATACTGAAAGTCGTTAGTTTTGTGGCAAAAGTTTTTGGAATTCTGGGTCTTTAATGCTAGCAAAATGGATCTTAATATAAATGTTGAACCATACAGATTTTTTTTTAACTTGTGGACTCGATGTAATGCCACAAACATACGATGTCAATATTATTTCAGTACACAAGATCTGGATTTCGACATAAATGTCTCTTCAGTGATGTTACGGATCGAAACGGTATTTGGATGGCCATATTAAAAGTACACTCATTTTTAGATAAACTCTTGAATTTTACCAGTCAATATAGAATGAACGGATCACGTATATACCGGAAGAAAAATATGATACAAGCCCAAACAAAAACAAAAAACGAGTTCAAATTGAAAACGTCACCATCCTCATGATAGTCATTTACTTTTTTTTCAACTCAACTATGTTGAATAGAACTAGACTCTGATCCCCATCTCTAAAAAAGTTGCATTACAACTTTGTTTGTGTCATTGTTCATTTTTAATAATACCCGTAAAGATCTAGTGCAATTACTTGCTCTACACTTCCCATTACAGGCCTTGTAAGTAATCTTTATGGTATCCATCTTCATCATTAATTGTTGTCAGTTTTGTGTTGTTGAAAGATGCAACAGGGCAGGATAGATATGGATCACAGTAACAAAACAAGTCTCTATAACTTCACTTGGCATTCAATCATTTTCCTCCTCATTCTCCGAGATATAATAATTGTCATCATCAGTAGTATATTGCTTAAGAATATGTTCTATACTTATTATCATCAATCCTTTACGTCTTAGATGCTTGTTTCTTTTAATTGTTGTTTGTGGCTTTGATTTAGCTGTCAGTTAACTGGGAGTACTATCAGATCTGTTCCTAGTGTCTTTTTGTTATTGGGATGTACAAGTACACTGCCGGGCCTACTTGTAGTTGTGTATATCTGATCACGAGGAGTTCCGCCTTTTCAACGGATTTTTATAGTTAGTTCGTACTGGTGTTTTAATGTTACACCAATGGTCTAGGGTATGGTGAGGGTGTGGATCCTGCTTTATATGTGCCTGTCCCAAGTCAGGAGCCTGTAATTCGGTGGTTGTCGTTTGTTTATGTGTCGCATAATAGTTTTTCGTTATTTTTTTTGTACATAAATAAGGCCGTCAGTTTTCTCGTTTGAATTGTTTTACATTGTCATTTCGGGTCTTTTTATAGCGGACTATGAAAATAGAAAATGAAATATAAGAGAAACGGAACAGATGGCAGATAAATTAGTGGTGAATGAAGTCCGTGACATGAATATAAAACCAGGTGCTGAAAGTTGGAACGTTTTAGATATTGAAATGGAGGAAATGGATACCATAGAGAATTCAATATATATTCTTTGTGTAATAATATTCAATGATATTCAATGAATAATGGATGGCAAAATGTATTGAGCCAAATATGACTTTGATAGCCACTTTTGTGTTATTTTATAGGAAGAAATTCCTGAAAATGAACTTTGTTTATACAGCTTGGTCTCTGACAATGTCAACAAACATTTGCATGCAAAGCAAACCAGCAGAGAGAAAGGGAACATGAAAAATATGGTGCAGGCATATGCGGCTGTTGATCGCATTCCTACTGGGCACCTAGATGATAAACAGCCAACACCTGCAGAAGTTGCGGGAATACCATGTTCAGTGTTTTTAACCAATGAGGAAAAGGTTACAACCATAAGGTATGAATATTGGACTTGCAACGTTTTTTAATGCTGTAGTTTTATACAGACCCATATAGAAGGTAAATTACCATGTTTACTCAATAGGTAATTCTGTCACACATTATAGAATAAAATCTATCTATGTAACTGATTCTTTGTCAGACATTTCTTATAAAACCAAAGAAAAATGACACTCGTCTAAACATTAACCCAACAATGTAAGATCTGGATATTTGCATTCGCAATTTTTTTGTTTTTCCCTCGCCAGTATTCGAACCCATGCTACGGAGATATTTGACACCAAATCGCATGCACTGAATCTCGTGCGGTAGACCACACAACCATATATATAAGAATAAAACAATGTGGAAAGCTGCCAATAAGACAACTCTCCATGCATGACCTAAAGTAGTAAATATAAGCAATTATAGATCACAGTGTCATATGATAATACACATTAATTGTAAAGAGTTTGTGACAGGTCAGACTTTTAATTGCATTTTATGTTGGACAATTAGTATAAATAAGAAGATGTGGTATGAGTGTCTATGGGACAACTATCCATCTAAGTTACAATGTATTTAAAGTTAACACTTATAGGTCAAAGTAAGGGCCTTCAACTCTGACCTTGGTTAACACTGAACAGCGAGCTATAAAGGGTCCAATGATTAGTGTATAACAATTCAAACGTCTTTGCTTACTTAGTAAAACAATCAGCATAGTACCCTTATCAGTTAAAAAGGCATACAGTGTCAATTTAGGGTCCATTTGTATTTTCAAAAACTTCATTTATTGTTTCTAAATAGTCAACGTCTTAATTTAAAATTGATTTTGGCCTTTTATTTCAGATTAGATTATGTACAGCAGGTGAAAAAAGTTTTGGTTGCAAATATTCCTTGCTTCCAGAATTTGGAATATGAAGATTCTCGTGTTCATTTATATGAGCAACATTGATTTATTGACACCTTTTCATTGACGAAAGAACTATTACCAAACAGAAAGACAAGTAAGCAGTCATACAACCAGGAATCACTCGTGAAAGATATTGTTGGAATAAGTTCTGATACACACAATGCCATTAGTGATATGCAATCCCTGAGACATTCATATTTATTTAACTGGGCATTGCTGAATGATATATTCTTAAACCGGGAATAGTTTGGGTAACAAGTGGAGATCAAAGTCCTGTAGAAAATGCCAGAAAGCTGAACATGAAGGTAAGATAGTAAGTGAACATACATGCAGAAAAATCTTTACTGGGTGTGCAAAGGCCATGGAACCGAACATGGTGGTATAGAAAAGGGGGGCAAAAAACACAGTCACCATAGCACAACTTAGGGCTAAAGTTGATCAAAGAATAAAGAAACTCTCAGACAGCAACAACATTTAAAAACCTTTCAGTTCCAGTTTATACGATTTAAGAAAAAACATTCCTGTCTCTCTCAAAAAGTTATTAACTACCTGATTAAATGCTTCACCTACCTCATAGCTAAAGGCAAATAAGAAGAAATTAAACAAAATTTAGTTGCACTGTGAAAGGAGACCATAGTGATTGCAATGTCAGTTGGTGTAGGTTTATTGAGGAGTCTGGTCTAAAATATAGGTCATTGCCATATGGTAAACCTTTACATGACAACTCTTTTCAAACTTCACTTACTAATTTATTAGAGAAATACAGAAAAAATCCAGAAAATCTACCTAATCTAGGAAGCACCAAGAGCAATGAGAGCTTTAACAAATGTGTTGCCGCTTAAGCACCAAAGAATAGATTTTATGGTGGTTCTTGAAGTTTACCGTATTGCTGCTGCCGTAGCACAGCAATACAAGGGTCACCAATACACGGTAGATGTAAGGAAGTGTGTTGCCTGTCAGTGATATCCCACCATTTTTTCATTCATGGGTTTAAAACTTTGTTATTTACTTGTCAGAAATTCTCAGAATAAGTGTTCAAGGGATAGATAACAAGTGATGCTATTTTACTAACATGAAACAAACCGGGGTGTGGTATTCAGTACGTAGGAGAAACTGGACGATATTTATCTAAACGCACTCAAGAACAGCTGTATCGTTTTAAAAGACCTAATAAATTCTAAAGTATCATTTACCAACACCTTAAGAAGCACAACCATCTTTTTATATATTTAGCAGTTCATCGTTTAGAAGTAGTAAATAAGCAGCCTGGTGAATCTTATTCAAAGTTTGTACGATCACGGAAAATAATTGAATAAAATTGGATTAAAAAATTACAGACAGTTTACCTTCTCGGTCTAAATGATAATATCATGGGAATTGGTAATATATCTAGAACCAATTCCGTTAACATTTTGAATATAGTTTCTAAAACTGTTCGTAAAAACCGTTCTCCCGGTCTTGGTCATTAATATACCATTAGTTAGTGACACACCGATAGTCAACAGTGTCACACCGATAGTTAACAGTGTCACACCATCAGTTGATGACACATCATTATTCAACAGTGAGACAGACACCATCAGTTGGTGACACATCGTCAGTCAGTGACACACCATTAGTCAGCTATGGCTAACCCCAACAAGTGTGTTATGTGAAACATCAGCTATGGCTAACCCCAACAAGTGTGTTATGTGAAACATTCAGTCAAATGAAGCTGATCAAAACCACATGAAGGTCAAGCATGACAACAATTTTTGTAACTGGACTGGAACACCCACTAGTTTTTTTCTCCTTTAAAAGTGTCCTGTACCAAGTCAGGAAGATGGCCATTGTTATATTATTGTTCGTTTCTGTGTGTTTTGCATTTTAACGTTGAGTCGGTTGTGTTACTCTTATTTTTTAGATAAGACGTGGAACGGTACTTGTCTATCCCAAATTCATGTATTTGGTTTTCATGTTATATTTGTTATTCCCGTGGTGTTTTGTCTGATGCTTGGTCCGTTTCTGTGTGTGTGTTGCGTTTCGGTGTTGTGTCGTTGTTCTCTTATATTAAATGCGTTTCCCTCATTTTTAGTTTGTTACCCCGATTTTGTTTTTTGTCCATGGATTTATGAGTTTTGAACAGGGGTATACCACTGTTGCCTTTAGTTGACATTGAAATGCTTCTTACGAACATAATCAAAGTCAATACAATTAATTAAAACATGTTTAATAGTATACTTGCAGTTGCAATCTTATACAATAAATCAGAGAGTGGCTAAATATACTAAAAGTCAAATTGACAGTAAAATCTCTATATACTAAAATTTGTTTTGCATTCATTCTGACATCACTAGTCTTTTAGACAATGTTGACATAATCTCTGCCCTGAAGTTGAAAAAATACCAAAATTCCCCGTTCGTTTTTTTTTTCATTTTTAGCCATGGCGTTGTCAGTTCATTTCGATTTATGAGTTTGACTATCCCTCTGGTATCTTTCGCCCCTCTAAGTAGCCACGTCCAGTAAGAATGGAGACGTTAAGAGCGTTCCGGTTTTTTTTTATCGTTAAGAACCCTTACAACGTTTAGAGCGTCCGAAGGTGGCCTGTTGCAAGGCAAAATTTCTGTCCCTATCTAATATATCTGATGCATCGTCATCAAATTAGCTATATGCTCTTTAAAAAGTAATAAATTGTTATCAAATGTATAAGGATTATAAATAAACTCATTAGAGATACAAGGACTGAATTTAGTATATAAGCCAGACTACAAAAGACGCTCGAATCCAAAACAAATAGAACAATTTGATCCCAAGTTGAGATTTTTAATATTAGAGTAATACCTACCAGTGAAAATTGACATTTATTAAATTAGAATATAATTCGCGTTTACTTGTTCTCATCGCAAACATCTAGGTGATCTAGAAATAAAAATATCCCTAGGATGTCCGATCACCTTACTACTAAGTAATACACACTAATTACATAATACACCCCAATACAGGTAAAAGACAGGTATTCTCAACAGTTTTAATTTTTGCGAGCTAACGAACAGATGTTCTCGTCGCTGCAAAGTTTTTAACTAAATTACAGGCTTATTTAAATAACAAAGTATTATTACTATATCGTTTATATCGAATATTTAAATATATATTTGAGTATGGAATCCGATCTCGAGTTGCACGAGAATTCGGAGGTTAAGGTAAACAAAGATACGCCATCTTTTTTTGGATTTTCTTATCCCAGGCATAGATTACCTTAGCCGTATTTGGCACAACTTTTTGGAATTTTGAATCCTCAATGCTCTTCAACTTTGTATTTGTTTGGTTTATAACTATTTCGATATGAGCGTCACTGATGAGTCTTATGTAGACGAAACGCGCGTCTGGCTAACTAAATTATAATCCTGGTACCTTTGATAACTATTTACCGGCAATTGCGAAATATATGTCCAGAACCAAAACCACTGGTAAAGCTAAGAAAAAGCCTACCAGTGAAGGGGCCACCACCATCCCCTAGATGATTTTCTAGACACATGTATGTGTAGATTGAAGGAACATGACAAAAATCAAAACTGATGAGAATACCTGTATATTTACCTGTATTGGGGTGTATTACACAGTCAAGATAATCGGACATCTTAGGGATGTTTTTATTTCAAGATAACCTAGATGTTTGCGATGAGAACTAGTAAACGCGAATTTAAAAATTAAAAAGGCCAAACAAAGTACGAAGTTAAAGAGCATTGAGGACCAAAATTCCTAAGTTTTGCCAAATACTATGTCTGAGGTAGAAAAACCTTGGTATATCAAAAAAATCTAAATTTTGTAAACAGTAAAGTTATAAATATAACCATATTAATGACAATAATTAAGTATGCCAGTCGCGCGTTCCGTTCGTATAAGACTCATTAGTGACGAACATCAAAATATATTCAAAATTTGTCGCTGCATTGATGTCCCATAGGTGGTCTTCGGTCGTTTGTCTGCTGTTTTGACCGGGTTGTTGTCTCTTTGACACATTCCTTATGTTCGTTCTTAATTTTATAATCAATCTCTAGTAGATATCTTTATTGTATCCACTTTAAGCAAAACCTCTGCTGTACTGATATATGCCGATGCCAAGGGAGTAGTCTTTGTATGAATATGTTGACCGATAATAGTTATAAAAGGTACCAGGATTATAATTTAGTACGCCAGACGCGCGTTTCGTCTACATAAGACTCACCAGTGACGCTCATATCGAAATAGTTATAAACCAAACAAATACAAAGTTTAAGAGCATTGAGGGTCCAAAATTCCAAAAAGTTGTACCAAATACGGCTAAGGTAATCTATGCCTGGGATAAGAAAATCCTTAGTTTTTCGAAAAATTTAAAGTTTTGTGAACAGAAAATTTATTAAAATGACCATATAATTGATATTCTTGTCAACACCGAAGTGCTGACTACTGGGCTGGCGATAAGAATGATGAGTCTGACTGAAAAAAAGTGTACATAGTCGTAAGAAACCAGGAGTGCAAAAATCATATACCAATAATTTAGGAAAACTATACTGTACAATAAGTGCCTTAAATGCAGATCCCAGATCATGACACAGTTAAAGAAAACGGCCATGGAATTGGAACAAGAACAGGTGTATGAACCTGTAGATACATTTATTTATTGTGCGCAAAAAGGAGCAGCCTGCTTTACAGATGCTTTGGGTATGGGGAACTCCGTGAGAGAATCATGAAAGGTGAACCTCTTACAGACTATCCACCATATATCAACAGAAAGCCCTGTAGTCAGCACTTTGGTGGTAAGGAAAGCTAAGACAGGAAAGGGAAAGGGAAACAGGTAACAACTGTCTGTAATATACTGTGAACGTATGTGACTTTTATTCATGACTTATATATGTTTCTCTAAATGTTTGCATATTTCATGTAAATTATTGATGATTTAAGAGAAAATAGTTTTCATAATTGTTTTGTACATTTTTTAAATTTCTTTTAATTTCTTGTGTAAACTTTGATATCAGGATGATGTCCAAGTAATTGTAAGTGCTCTTTTGTTGCGACATTGGAAAGTTCCGGGCGGAAGAAACTAACTAGCCTAAAAGTTTCTGCACTTTTTAACTACATTGTAGTAACTTAGTTCTTCCTCTGGTGTTTCCTCTGGTGTAAAAGGTCCACCAGAACAAGTGACTAGTTGAAATAGTTTACTTTTTTGTTATTATGTTAAGGGGCCGGCAAGAGCAATCCTTCGGATGAAGGAGTTTCTCTCTGCATTAAAGATCCATTGGTAACCTTTGACTGTTGTCTTCTCTAAGATCTGGATATTGTCTCCATTTTCACCATGTTCTCCCTCAATTTTTTTACGTCTCAAATATTGATTGATTGATTGTTGGTTGCTTAACGTCCAGTGGCAAATATTTCATGCATATTCAGGACGAGAACAAGTTCGCAATAAATACAATATGTAGGTTGATACAATAGAGGCCATCTGGGATGATGGTCGGGGAAATTTGGACTGCCACTGGAAAATGAGGGTATATTGGATAGGGACAGAAATTTTGCCTTGCAACAGGCCACCTACGGACCCCTCAAAGAGTTGTTGCAAGGGTTCTTAACGTGCAAAGAGCGTGGCACTCTCTTTACACGAGACATCGGATTTAACGTCCCCCTTCTGACCGGACGTGACTGCGAACTTGATACATCCCGCACAGCCAAACGGACGCCCCACTTCGGCAAGCGTTTTACTGCCGGTCGGGAGAAGACCAAGTGACCATATTTCTATACCCCAGTCACCCTTGGGGAACGTCTCAAATAATAACTGAATTAAAATATCTTGATTACGGTTTACCTGTCTTCCATTACTTATATCATAATAACAAAAAACATTAATTTAAACTTTCAAATACTGTAATAGTAGGATTTAAGAAAAAACTTATTTGTTACTTCAACTTTTGAAATCATATTAAACGTTTCTCGAGCCTCGTTAGTCGTTACCCTTTTATCGTATAATGCGATTTCTTTTTATATTATTTTCATGGGGAAATCGTTTGCCAGCATAAAGTTGCTGAGGGAACTGCATAGAATTGATTTAATAACACTTAACGAGTGTTAAAATGTGAAAAATTATAAAAGAAACATATAAAAAGGTCGTATTTTTCTGTATCGGAAATCGAAAATTCGTTGTAAATCAAAAACAACTACGGTGTGATACGCGTCACCTATTCGGAATTAATATTTTACAAAATATGCGACTTTGATGATACATAATGCCGTCCTTAAGAAAACAGTTGTGAAAGTTTTAATCACAATATTTATTGAAGCACATTGAGCTTAATCAAAGCACGTGTACCATTATGTTACATTGTACACAAAAGCAAAACTGTCTTGAAATGACCTTGACCTTAACATCGACCAATCAGAAAACTACAATAACAACAAAAAAGTTGACAAGCATTTGCAAGAAATCGGAATGATATTAACAAGAAAACAAATGAGCATATATTGTTTATTACTGAATACTGATGATTTAAATAATCTCAATGATGAGACAAAATAAACCGACTAAAATGATTAATAATAAAGTACCTATGTATCATCAGAATTCTCCCAATTTAAAAGGTACGTAAATTTCGTCTTCTATGTAATTTGAAATTGACGCCAACTTATATCAGCTGATTAATAGACTACTGACGTATGTATGATAACCATCAATATTCCTACGACTTGCCATACGGGAAATGAAAACGACTAATCTCTATAGATTTTCGGCGATCAAATATTTCATACAATTGACCTTTGACATCTTAGCCAACAGCACAGGGGATAATAAATTATGTATTGTCGAAATGTGCATCTGGTGCAAGAAAATTGGTACCGTAAATTTTATTACTACCACTGGGTCGATGCCTCTGCTGGTGGACTATTAGTCCCCGGGGGTATCACCAGCCCAGTAGCCAGTACTTCGGTACTGACATGAAATACGGATTTTTTGTGTTATTAAAATTTGCTGTTACAAAATATTAGAAATTATTATAAATTAAGGAATGTATCTCCCTCATGCAAAGCTCTGCTCCCTTTCACGGATTTGGCTATACTTTTTGAAACTTTTGGTTTATAGCTCTTTATCTTTTATATAAGCTTTGAATTTCAAATATTTTGGCCACGAGCATCACTGAAGAAACATGTGTTGTCGAAATGCGCATCTGGTGCAAGTAAATTGGTACCGTAAATTTTATTATAGAAGGATTTCTATCGAGCACTACTTCCTAAGTGCAACTTCAAAACTTCAACGACCATTTAACATCTTTATGGTAATAATTTTTATATTCCAGATTAAAAAGTATGAAAAAAATGTCCAATTAGTTATACATAACATGATAGCCAGTAAGATAATAAAAGTGGCACATATTTCAGCATTTTTTCGGTAGAACTTAAATCTAGAATGCTCGAATAAAACAGCTTAACTGCTTAAAAATCATGGGAAAAAGATCGTAAATGGTTACATTATACAGTAGATTGGCGATCAAATTTGCGTCCAACTGTTTTATCAGATCTTTTATTCATTATGTTTCACACTGAAGATATAGCATCATTTGATCCGGTCCCGGCTATTGAAATGTGGAATATTTCTGGACAGCGCTCCAGACGACCTAGTCTGGCATTCTGTGGTCGTCGTGAGAATTTCGATGACGTGGAAGACAATGTTGATATTATTTCTTTTCTTGATCCTGATTTTGATGAAGAAAATCATTGAGATTATCAAAATCAGAATAAAGACTATTCCTTTGTTACTGTTTAACTCGTGTAAACGAAAGCATCAAAAATAAAATGAAACATCTGTCATTTATATTAGTGTTTGTCAAATTAATTTCATTTTTGCAGGATTTGTAGATTTAGAGCCGGACCAGTAGAGTTTTCAGTCTACTGGTCCGGCTGGCCAGTACACAAAAAAGCTTAAATTCGACCCCTGGACGAGAAAGATACCAAAGGGACAGTCAAACTCATTAATCTAAAACAAACTGACAACGCCATGGTTAAAAATGAAAAAGACAAACAATAGTACACATTACACAATATAGAAAACTAAAGAATAAACAAACTAAACCCCGTCGGTAGGTAACATGCATTTTCGATTGAAAAATCAGAAAATTGAGAAATCAGTTGAAAATTTAAAGAGATCATCAGAAGAGGTAATTGCCATCTCCTATCAGTTACAGGGCTGTATAGCCAAAATACCTAAAATTCCATATGAACTTGGGAATTTTTTCAGTTACACAACAGATCATTTAAGAGATCTGGGGAAGTTGATCACATCTGAAACACAGCAAATACAGCACACAATTGAGCTTCATGAAAATAAAGAAAAACATGAAAGGCTCGAAATATGCCATCTTAAAGCATTTTCAATTAAAACAAAAAATAAAGAACTTCAAAATTCAAACGATGAATTAAAAGAGGATAAGGAGTTGTCCAGTATGGATTTTAGTGTCACCAAATTAAAGGAACATGAAGAAGAATAGCAACAAGATTAGTGTTTGAAAACATTTATAAATTGTTTAATTCAGCTGGTTTTTTTCATATTTTATATTATAGACTGGCATGTATATCTACAATCTTTGAGACGACATAAAGAAAGTAATGAAGTATAAAAAAACTTACTAAATAATTTCAGGTGGGAGGTCAAAATAGCTGCAAGTTTTGATTAATTGACATTGATTCTATACATATCCTAATTGGTCAATAATTTTTTTCTCAAATTAAGTTACATGTAACTTTGGAAAGGGGTGGGGGTTATGGGGGTAAGTGAGAAAACTATATGAATTGAGTTTGTATATGGATTTTTATAGACTTGGCCCATCTCCCTATCACCTCACACCCTACTGTCTACTTTACACAAGTGTATGTATTTTTTTTAAATCAGATGTGATTAAAAAAACCTGTGTAAAGAAAACTAGTATGGTGTAGGCTTTGCTCACTATAGAAAGCTGCACAGCTGTTAATTTTATGAAGATTGTTTAAAGATTTATCAAACCTCAAGATATTCTATAAAACTTGTATTCATTTTTTCAGGGGCTAAATGGTCGTTAAGATCACAGTTCTGTATGAGGGTGTTGGTGATCCTCAACGGACTCCTGTTTTCGTTAGAGACCTCACCACTGACCAAAAGGACATATTGAATCAGAGATTAAATGATCACAGAACAGGGAAATCAACAAAATGCGTCAACACTAATGAGGAAATTCGCGAACTTCAAAAGAAGCCACCTACAAATGATGCATATACTCAAACTAATTTCACTACAGATATCTCACTGCTTGAAGTCCTTCTCACAAACTCTACACAGGTACAGCAGCTTCTGCAACAGTTATCAAAAGGAAACATCCAGATCAAGTAGAAGAAACCAACAAACTTGAGTCCAACAGTCTGAGAACATTAACTTCCTAATGGTCCAGATACCAAAAAATTGAAACCAGGTCAGGAGACGTCAGTATTGTCCGAACCAGTTCCTCATCTGAATTGACAGATTTCACAACTCCAGCTGTTTAAACTAATCCCCCATCACCATCAATACTACAAGTTCCCCAAGATACGAAGGACTATCAGCATATCCTGTAGCACGACCAATGTCTCCGTTGTCTCCATTGCCAACTCCAGACTGTCCAGGAACACCCAGTCCTGAATGCTTACCTTTATTTCCAGAACTATGCAGGAGAGTTCAACAAACAACAACTTTTAATTCAACACAAATGCAACCGAGTGTACCAAGTCAACCCTTCACGAGTCTGTACTAACCATTACAGCATTTCTCCCATCCCGGTAACTTAATATACAATCAACTCTATACAGAACCAGCTCCATCATTTTCAGCTAGGATAAATTGCCGTCCAGTCAAAGGGTGTTTCAGTGCTATGTATACCATCATACTTTGAACGACACAATTATTTTATCTATCAATACTACTTTTTCTGTTAAGTCTGGTTTTTGTTTTGTGATATACATTTGACGTGACTTTGTAATTATGTATCCCGTCACACAGTTATTTTATAATTATTGTACTAACATTTACTGTTAACATGGTTAAGTCTGATTTTTGTTATATCTACTTTACCTGACTCTGTATTCATGTTTGAACGTCTTCAAAACTATTATTTTATTCCCCTCAAAAAAAAATTAAGTTAGTTAATAAAATCAACGGAACCAATTTTGTTGCACCAGATGCGCATTTCGACAATTCATGTCTCTTCAGTGATGCTCGTGGCCAAAATATTTGAAATCCAAAGCATATATAAAAGTTGAAGAGCTATAATCCAAAAGGTCCAAAAAGTATAACCAAATTCGTGAAAGGAATCAGAGCTTTGCATGAGGGAGATACATTCCTTAATTTATAATAATTTCTAATATTTTGTAACAGCAAATTTTAATAACACAAAAAATCCGTATTTTCATGCCAGTACCGAGGTACTGGCTACTGGGCTGGTGATACCCTCGGGGACTAATAGTCCACCAGCAGAGGCATCGACCCAGTGGTAGTAATAAAATCAACGGTACCAATTTTGTTGCATCAGATGCGCATTTCGACAATTCATGTCTCTTCAGTGATGCTCGTGGCCAAAATATTTGAAATCCAAAGCATATATAAAAGTTGAAGAGCTATAATACAAAAGGGCAAAAAGTATAACCAAATTCGTGAAAGGAATCAGAGCTTTGCATGAGGGAGATACATTCCTTAATTTATAATAATTTCTAATATTTTGTAACAGCAAATTTTAATAACACAAAAAATCCGTATTTTCATGCCAGTACCGAGGTACTGG
Source organism: Mytilus galloprovincialis (assembly GCA_037788925.1). Lineage (NCBI taxonomy): Eukaryota > Metazoa > Mollusca > Bivalvia > Mytilida > Mytilidae > Mytilus > Mytilus galloprovincialis. The sequence goes on along the minus strand of JAWDJN010000024.1, from coordinate 1,314,180 downwards.
CTACTGGGCTGGTGATACCCTCGGGGACTAATAGTCCACCAGCAGAGGCATCGACCCAGTGGTAGTAATAAAATCAACGGTACCAATTTTGTTGCACCAGATGCGCATTTCGACAATTCATGTCTCTTCAGTGATGCTCGTGGCCAAAATATTTGAAATCCAAAGCATATATAAAAGTTGAAGAGCTATAATCCAAAAGGTCCAAAAAGTATAACCAAATTCGTGAAAGGAATCAGAGCTTTGCATGAGGGAGATACATTCCTTAATTTATAATAATTTCTAATATTTTGTAACAGCAAATTTTAATAACACAAAAAATCCGTATTTTCATGCCAGTACCGAGGTACTGGCTACTGGGCTGGTGATACCCTCGGGGACTAATAGTCCACCAGCAGAGGCATCACCCAGTGGTAGTAATAAAATCAACGGTACCAATTTTGTTGCACCAGATGCGTATTTCGACAATTCATGTCTCTTCAGTGATGCTCGTGGCCAAAATATTTGAAATCCAAAGCATATATAAAAGTTGAAGAGCTATAATCCAAAAGGTCCAAAAAGTATAACCAAATTCGTGAAAGGAATCAGAGCTTTGCAGGAGGGAGATACATTCCTTAATTTATAATAATTTCTAATATTTTGTAACAGCAAATTTTAATAACACAAAAAATCCGTATTTTCATGCCAGTACCGAGGTACTGGCTACTGGGCTGGTGATACCCTCGGGGACTAATAGTCCACCAGCAGAGACATCGACCCAGTGGTAGTAATAAAATCAACGGTACCAATTTTGTTGCACCAGATGCGCATTTCGACAATTCATGTCTCTTCAGTGATGCTCGTGGCCAAAATATTTGAAATCCAAAGCATATATAAAAGTTGAAGAGCTATAATCCAAAAGGTCCAAAAAGTATAACCAAATTCGTGAAAGGAATCAGAGCTTTGCATGAGGGAGATACATTCCTTAATTTATAATAATTTCTAATATTTTGTAACAGCAAATTTTAATAACACAAAAAATCCGTATTTTCATGCCAGTACCGAGGTACTGGCTACTGGGCTGGTGATACCCTCGGGGACTAAGTCCACCAGCAGAGGCATCGACCCAGTGGTAGTAATAAAATTAACGGTACCAATTTTGTTGCACCAGATGCGCATTTCGACAATTCATGTCTCTTCGGTGATGCTCGTGGCCAAAATATTTGAAATCCAAAGCATATATAATAATTATCAGACATATATCTTAAAAGAAAGTTTAAGAGTAAACTTAAATGGACAAAGAGCCTGTGTCGCTCACCTGTTACTGTATTTACTGATGTTGGCCATCTTGGTTGGTAGACAGGGTCATTAGACATTTTTTTTTAAATAGATACCCTAGTAATGATTGTGGCCAAGTTTGGTTTAATTTGGCCCATAGTTTTAGAAAAGATTTTTGTACAAGTTACAAAAATGACGAAAAGTTGTACAATATTGACTATAAAGGGCAACAACTCCTTAAGGGGTCCTCTAACAATTTTGATCATGTTGACTTATTTGTAGATCTTACTTTGCTGAACATTATTGCTGTTTTACAGTTCATCTCTATCTATTATAGTATTCAAGATACTAACCAAAAACAGCAAAATTTCCTTAAAATAACCAATTTTAGGGCAGCAACCCAACAACAGGTTGTCAGATTCATCTGAAAATTTGTGACGGGATAGATCTTATTCTGATAGACATTTAAATCTTGAAAGATTTGCCCTAAATGTCTTAGTTTCAAAGATATAAAGCAAATACTGCATTTTACCACTATGTTCTAATTTTAGCCATGTCGGCCATTTTGTTTGGTAGGCGGGGTCATCGGACACATTTTTAAACTATATACCACAATGATAATTGTGGCCAAGTTTGGTTAAATTTGGCCAAGTAGTTTCAGAGAAGAAGATTTTTGTACAAGTTACAAAAAATGACGAAAAGTTAATAAAAATTGACTATAAAGGGCAATAACTCCTTAAGGGGTTGACTGACAATTTTGGTCATGTTGACTTATTTGTAGGTCTTACTTTGTTGAACATTATTGTCGTTTACAGTTTATCTCTATCTATAATAGTATTCAAGATAATAACCAAAAACAGCAAAATTTCCTTAAAATAACCAATTCAGGGGCAGCAACCTAACAACAGGTTGTCCGATTCGTCTGAAAATTTCAGGGCAGTTAGATCTAGACCTGATCAACAATTTAACCCCATGTCAGATTTGCTCTAAATGCTTTGGTTTCAAAGATATAAGCCAAAATATACATTTTACCCCTGTGTTCTATTTTTAGCCATGGCGGCCATCTTGGTTGGATGGCCAGGTCATCGGACACATTTTTTAAACTAGATACCCCAAGGATGATTGTGGCCAAGTTTGGTTAAATTTGGCCCAGTAGTTTCAGAGGAGAAGATTTTTGTAAAAGTTTACGGACGACGGACAACGGACAAGTGATGAGAAAAGCTCACTTGACCTTTCAGGTCAGGTGAGCTAAAAAGGAATATTCAATATTTAAGATTTGAAAAAAGCCTAAATTAGTAATGTTTCAGATTAAATATTTTAGATTTTTAAAAGTTCTATTATTCCATATAATCTACTTCTATTTTAACTGAAGAACAACTGGTAAAATAGAAATATGCTGATATAAATTATGCATGTTCTGTACAGTAACATCACAATTAATTTTAGTGGTGTGCATAGTAATGATTAATCCCAGACCATTAAATAGCAATCGATATTTGTATTAATCCTTTTAATTTTTCTGTCAAGAAATAAATAAATTAACTATGACCTTTTACTAGTAGATCTATTTTACTCCTTTTAATCTGTGCGTTTTTAAGATATTTTGATTAACATTATTATATGCTTAAATTATATAAAATAGTAGGTGTAAATATTTTTATGATAGATTTTACATTAATACATGGTTTTAGGAGGACTTACCTTGTTTGTACTGGATACCTAAACTTCACAAAATCCGTACAAACAAAGGTACATTGCAAGCTCATCTGCATGTTCCACTCAAAAATTGTCCATTAGATTGACCAAAATTCTTTTTCTGTGACATATAGGCTGTAAAATGTTTATCATCTCTTCAAGATAAGTATGTTGTTGTTCCTGCGAACAAAGCTTCAAATAATATTGTCTTTATATGTAACTCGTATTACTACGAGTGTCTTGTAAACGAATTAGGAATAAATGAGCACTCAGGTAATCCCACATACAAAAACATATTAATTGACAAGGATGAGTTTTTGGCGAATCATTAGTCCTTCATGGATTCAATGAACATTTCATTGAACAACAAATCGGAGGACTTACCTTGTTTGTACTGGATACCTTACTTCACAGAATTCCGTACAAACAAAGGTACATTGCCGGCTCATCTGCATGTTCCACTAAAGAATGTTCCATTAGAATGACTAAAATTCTGTCCGCAGTGAAAGAGGGTATTCAGATATACTGTGAAACTGTTTACTCGCGTAGTGGTATAAACCATATGTGGATTTTTTAAAACTCTAAAGAATTTCTTGATAATTTGAATTCTCGGGTCTGAAATAAGTTCTATCATAACTTATGATTTTTCAACCTTTTATACCACTTTTCAATATGTGAAATTGAAAAATCGTCTAAAAGAAATTATCTACAATGCTTTTCATCATATAAATGGTAGCATACGCTATAAATTAACCACTTTACCACAAGGCATATTTTGTTAATAGGAAACTAAAAGGCAAAGCAAGCTGCACAAAGGAAATAGTGATCAGTATGCTGGAGTTTCTTATTGCCAACATATTTGTTAAATTTGGAGGTAGACTTTTCCAACAAATTGTCGGCATTCCTATGGGAACGAACTGGCTGCCTCTCCTTGCCGACCTCTTCTTATTTTCATATGAATCGTAGTTTCCTCAGACGCTTGTCAAAAACAAGATCAAAGAAGCCAGATTTTTTAATTTCACTTTCAGAAATGTTGATGCTGTCCTTTCCATTAACAATCCAAACTTTTCTGATTGGGTTCCATTAATATATCCACCAGAACTAGGAGTTAAAGAGACTACAAACACGGCTTCCTCTGCCTCATTTTTAGACTTGTTCCTCGAATTTGACAAACAGTCATCTCAGTACCAGAATCTATGACAAACGAGACGATTTTTATTTTGAAATTATTAATTTCCCCCACCTTAGTAGTAATATACCAACTTCAACAGCATATGGAATATACATTTCCCAACTTTTTCGGTATTCAAGTTCTTGCAGCTCTGGACTGAAAGTTAATTATGCAAAGTCTGATATGCTATTAGAAAGACACCTGTCAAGTGCGAAAGAAAAAAAACAGACTGTATGTACTTAAAAAATTGCAGAGATTAACCAGTGAAAGGCACTTCCTGTTAGATCTGATAAAGAAATATGCCAGTATGTAAAAACATTTATTTTTATTTTGTATTGCAAATATCTTTGAAAGTTGATTCAGTGAACAAAGGATGACAATGTTGCTTTGATTTGATCAGCATGAAATATATAGGAAAGTTATTAAAAAATGTTGAGACTTATTTGAAAGTGTTTAAATCATATAACAGCATTCCATTCCCTCTTCAGTTTTTTTTACAATAGTTATTATAAATATTTTTTATCCATGTACTTATGACAAAAAGAAGCAGGATTTCAATTCACCATTAATTTTTAGAAATTACTCTGATTTTTTTTATGTAATAGCTTTATCATTCAATTACACTTAATAACATGAAAATGACATATACATTTGTGTAGAAAAAAGAATAAGGAATCACATACTTTGAAAAATTGTAATGAATCTATAATGATTTCTAGATATTAGTGTGTAGCATCCAGTCTTGGTTGGCAATTTGATAGTTGTCTAATTGAGAATCAGACATACCACATTCTTTTTTTAGATGCAATACAAAAAATTGTTTTCTATTTCCAGGAGGACAAGCTATTGCAATACGCCTGTCAAAGCAGGTACAGAAGGTAGTGGCCAAGATCAAACAGTCTGACAGAATACAATTTGGTTGGAGAGCCGTCCATGTCTTTTCCACTCAAATTAGATTTTGAAGACATTAAAAACCAAGAAAATGAAATTTGGCAGAAAGTTGAAGTGACAGACCGAGCTGTGAAAAGATAGGCTATTCAGTTGAAGTCAATGATTGACAGATTAAAGGAGGAGAAGTGCCTCGTTAAAGCAGAAATGGTTTCCACAATAAAATGGTACAGACATCAACATTCACTGTTTATTACTTCAATGAATAATTCTACAGAAGGACGAAAAGCGTGCCTAGTGAAGGAAGGATTATTCATTGAAGCAAAATTGTTGGAATTCATCAAATCGTTTGATGAACATATTATTGTAGAAGAAAGTGTGCAAACAATATTTTTTTCTATTGTTGGATTGGATAAAGATGTAGTTGAGATAAATGATTTTGATTTACCAGACTTTGATGAAAATGTTCTTATAAATGTTGATTTTGTTGATGATGATGATGAAGATGATATAAATGTTTTAGACATCAATGAAGATAATTTAAATTTTGAAGATTTTGAAGATGACAGTGATTTGAGAGGGTTAGCGCTATAGAACCAGGTTTAATCCACCATTTTCTACATTTGAAAATGCCTGTACCAAGTCAGGATTATGACAGTTCTTGTCCATTCGTTTTTGATGCGTTTTGTTATTTGATTTTGCCATGTATTATGGACTTTTCTAATTGATTTTCCTCTGAGTTCAGTATTTTTGTGATTTTACTTTTTACATGATATTTAGACTATCAATTTTTAACAATTGTAAGAAACTTATAATTGTTCATTTACATTCAATATTGTTTAAGTGAATTGTTTGGGGTTTTTATTCTTTTTTTTTTCTTAAATCTGTTTAGAATTAAATTATAAACACTTTCAAGCCTATACTTTTATTGTATGACTAAAATAGGAAATTTTGCACATATTACTTAATATAATGTCATTTCTGATAGAATTTTTATTACTTGACAACTCTTTGAATTATGGATTACAAAGAATATTTTTCTTTTGACATTTTTGTCTTTTTAAAATCTTGTTCTAGAAATATTTCAAAAACGTCTTGATACAAGTGGAAAATAGCAATGAATTTTATAAATATCGTAATCCAACTAACTCTGTGAAAAAATTGTGTAACTAAATTAGTAGTCTTTGAGTATAATACATTTTTCCAATTTCTATTACCTATCAAGTCAGACTTTTTAGCAATTTTTTTGAGAAAACGGATGAGGAGTACAAAAATGAATCATGTACATCCCATATATTATTTTTCTTTTCAAATTTCTTTGATACACATATGTATTTTTTTAATCATTTATAACAAAGAAGTTGAAATAAGATGCATTTTGTTCTTAAATCAGAGAAAAATAACAAATTGACAAAATTGATGGCAAGTACACTGAAACATGAAAAAGCATAAAAATATGATAAAACTTTCTATAGTTTTTTTTTTTAAGTTAAATTCATTCAGATTGGTTCACTTTTCATGTATCTTTATTAAAAGTATGAAAAAAGGTTAATTTTGGAACTGTGATTTTGTTAACAATGATAGCTGCAAAATGGGACAAAATTGAAGCCATTGCAGAAAACAAAATAAGGTTATTTTTGTTATCTATTCTGACATCAAACTCAGATCTTTTTGTATAGCTGTGTGTTTGTTCATATTATTGGCTATAAAGGGGAATGGTTGAAATCTCATGAAACATGTTTAACCAGCAACATTTTTCTGTATGTTCCAAGTAAGGAGCCTCTGAATTGATGAATGATTGGTGGACTTCAGCTGGTTGTTTTTTTAACTCTTTGGTGTCGGGTAGTTGTCTCTTTGACACATTCACCGTTTTCAGTCTATTTTATGTACATATTATTATTGATAATGTATTATTTTTACTGTTATGTGCTTGTATTGAAGCATAGAGTAAGACAGACAAGACAATTGTTAATGCTGTTCTAAATTTATACTTGTGAAAATTTAAAAAAAAGTATGGTAAAAAAAGCAGATTTATGCAGTGTTCTGGGTATACAAAGAAACATTTGTTACAAAAATAACATATACATTTGCACACATCTATACAGTGATGAAGACGAGATGATTTTGTATGTTACAATCAATGCTTGTAATAATCTGGAAAAATCATGACAGAAACTTGGATTCATTAAACTATAGTTATCTGCATATTATGCTAAAGCAAATATTTATAGTGTCATATTATAAGACAAAAACTAAGCATTAAAAATAAAACGATTGGTTATATAGTAATTCGAACATTTTTGAATATACATACCCGATGGCCACACATCCCAACAGTTAATGCCGTTGGCTGTCATTTTATCTTTGGAAACCTTGGACCTGTGTTTTGGGTCGTTGTCCATTTGGAAGCAATGTTGGTCCGGAAACTACCGTCTGACGTACGGCAGAAAAGTGTCCCTCATGATGAGGTCTGTAAAGAACTGTCCATTCATATACCATAGAATATGTGTAGCGCCTCTTTTGCTGATAACAGCCCACACATGAACCTTAAGAGGATGTTTTGGTTTCGGAAGTGATGGTGACTTGGTCATATCGTCTGTAGATGTAAACATTATTCTGATGGAGCTGAACAGTACACTCATCACTGAAGATCATATTGTTAAACTGGTCATTGTTCTCTACTAGCATTTGATGTGTCGTATCATCTGGCAATACCTTGGTTTGGTACACGTGAAGCCTGCGTTGATTATGGCTCTCTTTGTCGTAGACAGACTGACCTTAGACCCTTTAAGAAGAAGCCTTTTGTGAAGAGTTCTACTGGTTGTGCACGGTTCTGAAGATTATGTTCATTTCACAAACTGTACATCGGCTCTTGTTAGCGTCTTCATAGACTTCACTTTTTTGGGAGAAAGACAGGTAATCTCGTCGGTAAACTTCCCTAGACGATACTGTTGAACCCAGTAGTCAATTACTTGACGAGTAACTTTGATGCCTTTGGAATTAAGAGCTGTTCTAATATCTCTGGTGGTATAGCTATTCCGGTATAGACAATTATGTCCAGCTTGGTTAGATTACTTGTACGTACCATCATGCGTTGTTGGAGAATAAATTGTATACTTAAGAATATGAGCAACGTGTTCAGCGACTGAAAATCTGTGCTATGAATGCTAATTCAAACGGTCGTGTTTAAGTACCTGTCTCACCTAATACATTTCTACTGCAGCTAATTACCTACTTAATCAGCTGTAACTAATCCGTATTAATAAGTTATGATTTATCTCTGTTTTATTACTCCGTTTACCTTGAATTTAAAAGTTCGAATACTGAAATTAAACTTTCCCATTTTATATGACTCTATAGTCGCCGTCAGATGAAATTCGTAGCGGTTATTGGGAAATATAATCTAAACTATCAACCGCGTTCTCTCGAGATATAGTTTTTCTCATTCCATTCATAAATCGCGTAAAGAAAAACCACTACTGACCTACCTTTTAAGTGATCGCACTGTAATAATCATGTTTTTTCATGTAACAATAACGCAATCTAACCGTAGCCTCAATAATTATTGTTACATTCGTAATTAATCGGTTTCAACTTTGCATTCCGGCAATTAGTCTCCAATGCAACAATAATATTTTTATTATTGTTACATTTCCATGTAACCGTAGCCAGTGCCTATAATTTAACGATGCGTCGTTTGTTTTCTCTCATTTTTTAATGTAAATTCACATTGCGATAATACGTGTCACGGTACTTGTCTGGTTTTGATGTTATATTTGTTATTTTCGTGGGATTTTGTCTGATGCTCGGTCCGTTTGTGTTTGTTACATTTAGAGTGTTATGTCGTTGTTCTCTCATATTTAATGCGTTTCCCTCGGTTTTAGTTTGTTACCCCGATTTTGTTTTTTGTCCATGGATTAATGAGTTTTGAACAACGGTATACTGCTGGTGCCTTTATTTATCACTGATCTCTGTATGTTGTTGTGATCCCGAGTAAATATGAACACTTACCCAAGAAGCTGATTGGCTCTCAGTAGTCTTTTATTGGTCGATTGTCTCTGGTTGATTCTGTACGTTTTCGTCAATATGGTATACCGGAAACAGAGAGAAGGCATCATGGGATCGTGCAACTTCCGGCAGGGTCTGGCTTAATACCAACGAATACCACACTCCCTCCAGCTTTATATTTGTTTTACACGTTTTAAAAATTATTGGGTTTTTTTTAAGAAGAAATGGTCTGAAGGAATCAGATTTTCAAACCCGCCAATGGAGTCAAAATGGAAATACAAAAATTGAATGAAAATATACAGTCTTTAAAACAAGTTTGAAGAAAGGTTTGGGCCTTCTACAAGTAAAAAAGCAAGCTAAAAGGGAACCTCTGAGAACATTCAAAAAGGTTTAAAGCGAAAATTGGGAACTGAAATGAAACTGGCAGGCAGTAAACATGGTAAAAGGAAAGCAGTTAATACAGGCGAAACACACTCATTACATACATTCCTTAGCCGAAAGAGTGAGGTGCAGCAAGCAACTGAACTTCAAACAAGTGTACTTCTTTCATTTTGTATGAGATACAGATGTATCAACAGTGGAGATTCAAAGTTTTTTTGAAGTCCTCATGCTCTATTACCATGATTATTAGTGAAGGTCAAGGAATACCAATCCAGTCTTTTGTTGTGCCAAACTTTATTTTATTATTTATGTTTTGTTATTGGATCTCTCTTTAAGTATAAAGAGACCGTTCATTTTTTTCAGTATTAAAAATTTTTCCAAAAACCTTGTCCTGACTTTTTTCCTGAAGTTTTCATCCTGCCTTTTTTTTCTCAAGTTTCTCATCCTGCCTTTTTTTTTCACTCAAAACCCTTGTCCTGCCTTTTTTTATAATTTCATCAGGAAGAGAAGTTAAAGAATATGTCATTATCTTCTAGACCACCCCAAAGCTTGGGCTAAAACAATTGAGCACATCATATCCACAGCTACACCAAGGTGGTTGTCAGAGTTAATAAGAACTGATTGTTTCATGAAATTTGGAATAGTGAGTTTGCTGACCAGCTCATCCTTACCACTCAATTTATTCAACAACACTACCTGTTAAAGTTTACTCAAGAATTCATTCCATAAAATTTCTAGATCTTTAAATCCTCAAAGACGAACACATGAAAATACTTGTGTTTAAGATATGAAATGCTAACAAAAAACTACAGAAAAATTCCAACATCTTCATAAAAACCCAAAACCAACCCATTTGGAACTTTAAATTCTATATTAAAGGCAAAGGTATTCATTTACATAGAAACACAAACCAGAAAGAAAACTGTTTATTGAAAGACTATTTTATTAACTGAAACTGAGATTTAACGCAACATAGCAGAAAACGGTAGCGATGAGAGATTGTTTTTTAATAAGATTGCCTACCATTCCACGTTGCTTTGAAAACTATGCTTCTAATGGGTTTTGGTTGAATTTGTGGCTCACTAAGAACTTAACATCATCAAGAGGGAAACGCTCTCTTGCTAGGGACACAAAAGACTTTCCTGAAAGAAGCGAATTGTACAAAAATTAGAAACTTAATTCAATCTATATTATATCTTACAATATTCTGTCTTTTTATGAGCATGTGTTTTTTCCTATTGGCATAACATTTATCAAAAAATGAAAAACGTTGAGATAATGAAACTGGTATTAATTGTACTATATATTATATTGAAAAATATGAAATGTAATAGTACCAGTTATCCGAAATCCTTCTAATGTCTCTCTGCTCAAGCATAACTTGTTTTTTTTTCCTTCTGTGTCAAGTCTTGCTGCTGCTGACAACTGTCTTCCCACTAATCATACCAATGAAATCTTTTTTCGAGCCACGGAAGTGTTCAAAATCATAAATTTGAAGTGTTCTGTATATAATTATCATGAATAATGTAAAATTGTCATTCAGTGAAAACACATCAACTACAGGTGCAATGTATGACTATTATGAGAAGAATGCAATCAACTAAATATATATATTTGTATCTATTAAAGAATTGCTTGTCTTTATATAGTACCTACTTTGATACGAACATGCACTACCTCTTAAATTAATTTGTACATGTTGATAAACATAACATTTGATAACATTAAAGTTTACCTCAAACCGCCAATCTTGAACATCTGTAAAAGGCAGCAATGCTGTTATTTTAGTGTGTACACCTTCTATGATGTTTCTCACATTTAAGCAGTCGAAAAATGAATCAACTTTCTGAATAAAAAGACAAAGTGTCCTGTCGACTAATCAGTTCCAGGGCATGTGCTGTAATACTACTCAAGACCCGTAAAACATCCATACACACATGACTTACTAAAACACTGGTAACGTCAATATGAAACATAATATATATATTAAAAGTAAGGTCTACTGTTAATCTACACAAAATTACTATAGAACAGACAGAGTTACAAACCATTTGTTTTTTATTTCTTTTTTTTTTCTTTCGGTGTGGATCCTGTCTGATCATTTTCCAGAAGTCTTTTCCCGCGAACTTAACTTTAAGACCGAGGAGTAGTAAACGACCTTTTACTGTAGAGTAGAGTGTAGTACGTTCATAAAGGATGCTCTTGTTATTTGTCTGGAGTTAAGAATGGTTTCACAGAGTCTAATGAGTGTTGGCGCTTCACCCTCAGTGAAAGATCTTCGATTATGTTGTTGTAGACGTAACAGCCGATTCACTATCATAAACTTTACTTATATTTTGTTTATATTAACGTCTAATTGATAACTCCACACTGCTCTGTATTTTGTCTTTTTGTGTTTCTGTTATCTCTGTCAGACTATTCTTGAAAATCGAATGCAGTTTGTCTGTGGTATGAACAAAATCATGATGATCATTCATTGGATCAATATTCCCCATTGTTCCTCCCATTGGATTGTCAAAACTTTGATTGACTGAAAGTTCGCCTAGTTCGCCTGGATCTGTGAGTAATTTGCAGATGACTGAGATGTTGTACCCTTCGATTTCGATTTTTTAAAGCCTTCAGTTTAACTCACTTCTAAACATTTACGTAACTTCTCACACGGTGAATTGTACATTCTTTTTGTCCTACATATGTTTTTCTTTTGACTGTAGAAGACCGCATTCTCCTTCATCATGATTTTAAATATGTTCCATTTTTCGACGAAGTTCAGACAACCCCGACAAATTGGTGCCTGGCAATTCACCAGCTGTGTTATGATCGTCGAATCTTAAAATGACGTAAATTGTTACCGGTTCCCTCGAATTTCTTACCGCCAAGCTTACACGATCTTGTCTGATCAGCAGCAAGACAACAAAAACAAATTATACTTTTCTTCTTTTCCGGTGTAGCCATCTAGGGGCTGCCATATTTGCTGTCATGTGACCGATATTCCACCGCGTGATAGAAAGAAGTTCTAAGTTCTAAAAATTGAACTTAAATAAAAAAAAAAAATAAGCAAACCTTGGAAAAATCATTAATGGCATGATTTTACATCTGAAAAACTTCAAGATTTTTATGGGATTGGAAGAGAAATTTACTTGAGAAAATAAGGGGAGCTTATTTAAACATTATTTATTTACTTATATAAGTATATTTTTAATTACATCTTCAAGTATATAAAATAAACTTGTACAAGTAGTACCCCTGTGTGATTGTACGAGTCAGCTTGAAGTTTCAAATCACTGAAATCTTGTTGAGGCGTCAAAATAGTTTTATCATATGAGTGAGCTTAAGGTATCAAATCACTGAAATGTTTGTTGAGACATTAAAATAATTTTATTATATGAGTCAGCTTTAGCATTGTTGAGGTACTAAATCACTGAAATTTTGTCGACGCGTTAAAATAATTTTATAATAAGCAATATATAAGAGGGAGAAAAGGAAGGCCTAAAAGGAAAGAAAACTGCTTAAAAAAAAATGAGGAGGACCGGGGATTCATTTAACTGTACTTTTGATATAATTTTGATTTTTTTATATTACGTTTAACAAATTAACCGTTTACAAGTTTTATATAAAGATTTACAAATTTACTGTTTACAGGTTTCCAGTGCCAGTTACACAATTTTGTGTTAGTCATTTTGCGTGTTAATTGTTGCATATTCATGAAAGACACTTTAAATTTGAAGACTTTGTTGATGACATTTTTCGTTTGTCTTAGGGGGGAGGAATGTTGGGACAGTGTTATTAGTTAATTATTAGCTCCCTTTGCTAAAACTCTAAATTTCATATTTGATGTATTTCATTGTTAATTAATTTACGTGAAGCTTATTAAGAATATATTTGTTAAATTACATAGCTTTTGCTATTTGAATTCATTGGTTAAGGATATTTATTTATATTGTACAGTTTAATAATTGCATCGTTGCAAATTCTTTGGTTACCTTCTGTGAGAAATATATATATTTTATATAACTAGTTTTAGATTCTTAATTTGAATCCTCTGAGGACTGACATTAAGTCCAACCAAGGAAAGCCAGGCTGTTCAACCATCGATTAGGTTAGTGCATTTGCTACATGCCTCCATAGTACGTTAGTGCATTTGCTACATGCCTCCATAGTACGTTAGTGCATTTGCTACATGCCTCCATAGTACGTTAGTGCATTTGCTACATGCCTCCATAGTACGTTAGTGCATTTGCTACATGCCTCCTTAGTACGGTAATTTGAAGTCATTGAATGCTCCATTTCTACTTATTTTGGCTTTACATGATAAAAGTTGTACTTTGATGATAAAATTATATATTGTTTTTAGTTAATGGTTTTCATTTACTTAGATATATTATAGCGCATCACATTTGGCATCCATCGTCTCTGTTACATCAGCTTACAAACTAGAATTAGCTGTGGTCCGCATTCCCGAATCTTAGGCAGAATTGTTCCTGCTACAGCTGTCTGGAACACTTTTTCTATTCCTTTTACTAAGACAACCTGCAAATTAACTACACTTTAAAATCTGAGAGTCCGAATACTGGCCGTGAGTATTTCAGGTTGGCTGTAATAAAAAATAATTTATTCATGGTTGTTTTAAAAGTCTTTCATATTTAGGTATAGGATTTGAAGAAAATGATATTCTAATACAGCTTTGTGACTTACGCAGTTTAATAAAATACTTTGGAGATGTGTGAGTGAACGGCAATATTTTTTCTCAAAAATTCATAATTTTGTTGTTCATATCAAGTGTGAAAATTTATAATCTTGTCAGTTGTTGTCTTTCGTGGCTTTACCACGTATAATACAAGGCAAAGACAAGTTAAACATATAAGATAAGGTAACACCATTTAAATACAAAATCTACCTCATTACAAAAACATGTGAAACGTACAATAAGTGCCAGTGGTTAAAAGAACGTTACATAGTTCGAGAATTGTGTTGCTTACAGCTGATATAGTTTGAAATAATTCAGTGAACTATTAAAAAAATGTTATTAAAGAAAACGTTTTGAAAATTAGAAATTGGTAGAGTTTCTGCAGCATAGCCGTGCGCTGTTGATTACATGTTCCCTGAGTTACCAATAATTAAAGGCTGGTCCTCTGGCTATAGATTAAACTTTGATTTAACGTCCCCATTCTAACCGGACGTGACCATATTATCATTCCCCAGTCCCTAATGGAGGGCTAAACGTTTACACTTCAGGATATTTTAATGGAATGATTAACGAAACTTCCAATATTATCATCTGCGTTAAACAGTCTCCAGTTTTTATTTCTATTTCCTTTTACAACTGTATGTTTGTTAGAGTTTGAAATGGCTACAGCTGGCGAACATTGTCTTGCATATATCTCTCTGGTGGTGACCTTTTCAAGTAATCTTATCTATATTTTTGTAGAATAATCTGCCATGAAATAAACCCTCTTGTTTATTTCCATATTTTCAGAATATGTCTGATTTAGCTGCCGGCAAATGTCACTTAGTTTGTTAGTGAGTGTTTTTGTAGTATGGATGCATACAAGGTATCCTTAGATATTTTTGAAATTTGTTATGTTCATAATGCACTGTCTTGTTTCTGGTGTATATGATTTTTTTGACAGGATCAAAAATAATTATTTCCTCATGACCAAGAAGCAGAGGATGTAAATATTCTCTCTCCTCAGTTGCAGTGTGTAACTGTTCTTTGAGATTGAGTAATGGATCAGGTTGGTCTAACAATTGTAATTTATTTAGTTCTAAGACTATTCTTTCTTCCTTTTCTAACTGGTACAATAGTTTTGAATTAATTTATTTTAGCACTTCAATCTCACGAAGGCAATTTGAAACTTTATTCTTTTCTGATATCAGAGTTTTCTTCAAGTTTTTATTTCTGGGTTTCTTTAATGATACTGCATCGTACACATAACATATACGTTATTTTGATATTTTTATGACCGTCTGTTGTTCTAACAGTTCTTTTTTTGTGTTTGGACTCATTTTCTTTTCTTTTATTTTTACTGCATGTTCAGATTTGATAATAACTAATTTTTCAACAGATTTCTTTTGAATTTTAGACATTTCCGTAGCTAGAGAAGTGCATGTTTCTTAATATGAATAAAGTTCATCTTTAAAAGTTTTCCTTTTGATACAGTTGAAGAAGTTGTAGCCACCGGTATTGAAAAACTCTCATTTTTAAATTCTTCTTTTTGTTTTCCTTTAAGTTTTTCTTTATACCGATGTAATTTTGAAATCAAGGCGGCTTTATTTATTTGGGTTAAGTCAACATCAGAACTTTCAGCAAATTTGCTTTTAATAAAGTCACTATCTGTTTGTGGTTTACTTCTGTGGAATATTTCTATGGCTGATTATATAGTAATACTCATGTTGTCACTCAAATGATTATATCTAAATTTTAAGTCATTTTAAAATTCAAATATGTACAGAAAGGGTAAAAGAAATCAGCAGTCAGTTGAGAGTCGTGAAGGGTTTGTGCATTTAATATGTGCACATATGTGTCAAGTATGAAGTTGCCATCTTTTTTAGTAGCACATGCTGCTATATGCAAGTTAATTCCCCTTGTGCTGCATCTTATTCTTTACTAAACAATTTTACTGTTGTTAAATCACTGTTTAATACCTTTAATGCGACTGTTCTGTTTAATAAAAGTAGTGAAAGTAGTGAATTGAAAATGGGAATGGGAAATGTGTCAAAGAGACGACAACCTGACCATAGAAAAAAACAACAGCAGAAGGTCCCCAACAGGTCTTCAATGTAGCGAGAAATTCCCGCATCCGGAGGCGTCCTTCCGCTGGCCCCTAAACAAATATATACTAGTTCAGTGACAATGAACGCCATACTAATTTCCAAATTGTATACAAGAAACTAAAATTAAAATAATACAAGACTAATAGAGGCCAGAGGCTCCTGACTTGGGACAGGCGCAAACTTGCGGCGGGGTTGTACATGTTTTTGAGATCTCAACCCCCCTATACCTCTAGCCAATGTAGAAAAGTAAACGCATAACAATACGCACATTAAAATTCTGTTCAAGAGATGTCCGAGTCTAATATCAGAAGATGTAACCAAAGAAAATAAACAAAATGATAAATTAACAACAGACTACTAGCAGTTAAGTGACATGCCAGCTCCAGACTTCAATTAAACTGACTGAAAGATTATGATTTCATCATATGTACATCAGGCACAATCCTTCTCGTTAGGGGTTTAGTATCATACCATCATAACCTATATGAGAAGAACATAACCCGTGTCATGCCACCAACTGTTTTTTTTAATAAATGTGTTTAGTTCCGATGCAAAGACCATATAAGTGAATCAATATTAACGCCAAAATATGCAATTTTAATGACCTGACAACAGTATCGTAACTATTCCCCTTCTTATGTCTATTTAAAGGTTTTGTTCGTTTCTGAGGTGAATACTGACACCTTTGTGCTTTATAAAGAATATTTGAATAAAAAATTGGATTGGAAATACCTGAACGTGTGAGAAGTCTGCATGTTGAGCTATATTTACGAATGATGTCCTTATACCGATGATAAAATTTAAAATGGCCGTCACCGAACTGTTGCTTCATCTATTCCGGAAACTGAAAGTATGTCATCATTAGTTGATGGAAACGCGTATTTTGCCTGATAAATTATGGGGATTTCAAAATCATCTAAATACAATTTGCGATTATGTATTTTATGTCAAGCTATGGTTAAATCTTACATGGTAACAGATACTTGGCAAGTGAGAAGACCGATCCTGTCTGTTATTTGTCAAAAACTTAAGTTTTAAAAACACATGTGCATTTATAGATGGTTTGACAGAATACCGATATTATACAGCTGAATTACATGCATGTGTAAAAGGTTGTGCATTAAAACCAGAACAAGGCAACAAAAGCAGACAGAGAATAGATCCAGTTAAGTTGGATAACTTCTTGGATTGTAAAGAATATTCCTTTTGGTGATAGAAAACAAATAAAGCCAGCTGATGGAAGATCAGTTGATACACCAAATGTAATCCGATGCATGGCACCAGCAACAATTATCAACATGTATAACCTGTACTGTAGTGAGAAGGAAGTAACCACATAAGGTAACACGAACTATCGTATTTAAATTCAGTTGAGTATATGTTTAAAACTATTATTTCGATTTATCATTTAAACATTTTTTTGTGTTTGTGTTCAATATTCTCGTTCCTCGTATCTTTCTGTTTACATTCACAAAAAACCCGCGAAAATCTCATATCTGTAGGTGCGTTCTTAATTTTATGATTATCCCGAATAAACAGCTGTCAAGGATGCAAAGAGCTATTGGAGAATCAATTATTTAAATAAAAATATAAATCTTTGTAAGATCTAGTTCAATAGTTTATAGTTTTTCACTTGCTTTCCATCACGATATAATTAACGAATCGTTTTTTCAAACACAACCAAATCACCTACCATGACAACATTTTGTCTAATCACAGAAAGGATTTTCGAGCATGCGAATTTTGTTGCCATAGTTGAATGTCCTTAAGTTCAAAGGGCACAAACCGAAACTATACCGATTACGTCGGAAAAATTACAAAAGAAGCCAAACTAAATTGTGTCAAAACTTAAAACAATAGTACTATAGTTATAGGACGATGAGGTATGAGAGCCTGTGAGACAACTCTCTATCAAAAAAACAATTCAATAAAGTAATCCATTACAGGTCAAGGTACGGCCTTCAACACTGCGCCTTGACTCACAGCGAACAGAAAGCCATAACGGACCCCAAATATTACTTACTTAAAACCATTCAAACTGGAAAACCAACGGTCCAATCAAGAAACGAGAACCATGTTTTTTATCATGTTTATAAAAAAAAAACTGTTAAATAATACAATGTTGCAAAATATTTATTTTTAATAAAAACCTAATAGGGTTTGTTCCTTATATCACTCAATGTATTTTAATAAAATTAACCTGCATTGCATACAAAAAGTTTCATATCAGAGGTCAGTGGCAAACAGTGCATTTATCACATCATTTACCACTATTTCAAAGAAATTGATTTTAGTGAAATTATTTTCTATAGTAGATAGTTCCATCTTCAAGATTCTTTCTGAATGTGCTGCAACAGTGAGGAAGTCCTTGGACGGTCTGGACTATTACACTGCTGTAGGCGTTAGGGCTTCCAACTTTGTTTAGATATAATTTTATTTCTTTCCATATGGACGAGCAACAATGGCCTTAAGACCACTGTCCTCACATTTTATACAAATTGGCAACACAGTTTTGAATTTATTTTTCATTTCAGTTTTGGGGTCAGCACCATCTCCCCCACAGAAGGCACATATATCAATTGGTCCCAACTGGGCTCCATAATAGGGAATCTCTACTGGTAGAGCACATGTTATAAATGATCGCAATACAAGCTTCCGTGACATGGTATGGTCTGGTGGCAAAAGTGGTGCCCCACATGTAAAATCAAACTCCGACATGGCCATTGCTAGGGTCATTCTTTGTCTCTCTGTAGACATCTGGAAAAATAAAATAATGAAATGAATATCTGACAAAGTGATTTTGTATCTTTTATAAATACATATATAAGAGGTGTATAAATATATACTGATGTATCAATATTGATTGTGATTTATCATTGTATTTCATTCTACAAAAGAGGGACGAAAGATACCAAAGGGACAGTCAAACTCATAAATCCAAAATAAACTGACAACGCCATGGCTAAAAATGAAAAAGACAAACAGAAAAACAATAGTACACATGACACAACATAGAAAACTAAAGAATAAACAACACGAACCCCACCAAAAACTAGGGGTGATCTCGGGTGCTCCGGAAGGGTAAGCAGATCCTGCTCCACATGCGGCACCCATCGAAATAAAAGTTAAACTTGCAAGGATGCTTGTCTAGTTAATTAAAAAAAATATTTCTTTTCTATACTATTAAAGTCAATGATATATAAATATTTATTAACATGAATATATGCATTATATTATTGACTTTATTGAACTTAGTAGTTATCTTATGCATTTTAAACTGCTTATTTGCTTTCACATACATGTACTCCTTTATTTACAGGTATTCAACTTTTATTTTAATCGTAAAGTATATTGTACCTTTCAGAGATTCTAAAATGTCTTTTCTCATTTCTACCATGTTTTTCTAAGCATCAAGTTCTAAGACTAATTCCTGGAATACTTATAAACAAAGGTGCACATTTGTAACAACCGTCATTATCCTATCTAACAAATGCTTCGTTAATAGAACTATCCCATTCATTATCTTCAGAACATGCTCTAATATTGAAGCCACAGCAAACCAATTTTGTGTACAGCTATCAAGCAAGTGAACATAGCACTGTACTGATATATCGTCAGTGCCAGCTCCTTTTTTGCATACAGCAGTGACATGCAAATTCAAACCTCTTTTGCCAAACAATTCGCATTGGCTTTCGGGTCAATTACAGGAATGAATTTCATTGCCCAATCCAAAAACAGTAAAACCTGGTTGTTCTGTAAATTTGAAATGGTATCTAGTTTGGCTCTGTTTTGGTTAAAATTCCTAAAAATGTGACTTCTCCAATTGTTAATATAAGTTGTTGACTGAGTCAGATCATGTTTTCAAAGTCTGTCAATTAAAACAATTTGTGTTTTCCTCAAGCTTACAAAAGATCTTGTCTAAATTACTGCAACGGTCACAGTTATCTGTATGAGTATGCTGACATGTAATGCTGTAATGTTTTATCTTTTCCATCAGAAAGAGCAAAGTTAATACAGGTACCGTTTACTGTCTTTAATATCAGCTTTTATTTATTCTGTAAGTCCAGTGCCCTCAAGACTTCTTGTTATCTGCTCTAAAGTTACAAAAGCATCATTGCCTGCTTTCATAAAGCTATCTAATCCTGCTAAATTCTAAGAGATCAGCTAAGAGTTTTCAATTGGAACGTTAAGCAAACATTAGCCCTAAAAATTAAATATAAATGTCCCCAATTATCGCTGTCATTTTCATCTTTCAATTCACAATATTAATGTCCAGTAACAGGGATTTTTTTAACAACTGTTACAGTACTATTGATTGATTGTTGGTTGCTTAACGTCCAGTGGCAAATAAACCATGCATATTCATGACGAGAACAAATTAACAATAAATACAATAGGTAGGTTGATATAATAGAGGATGATGGTCGGGGAAATTTGGACTGCTACTGGAAAATAAAGGGTATATTGGATAGAGACAGAAATATTGCCTTGCAACAGGCCTCTTACGGACCACTTAAAGAGTTGTTGCAAGGGACAACAGAGAAATACACTAAACCACAAATCAAATTCGGAACACGCATAGATAACCCGTGATTCTGTTTTTATTCATAACATCTATCAGATAGTAACAATACATATTTGTAAAGTTCATATTCAAATTTATAATTGTAAAATTATAGAAAATTAATGTCTTTGATGATTAACAATACTTAAATGACAAATAATATATAAACTAACAAACTTATAAATTTTACTACCTGACGATACCCTGGTCTTAAGGTACTAACATACAGGGATCTTTACTGAAATAGCTGTACCAGTGAAGAAATCTGTTAACACCATGTGATATTTTGTTGTTGAATGAAAAAAAGGCATTAAAACAAACAAGTGACATTCAGCTTTTTCTCAATTTGGTAGGTATGAATTTTTAACTTTCGGATCAGTTTCGTCAAACCATCCTATTGTTGGTTTTGCATTTTTAATCATATGTTAATCAGATACCAGAGATTAGAGTACAAAATGAGCTTATAAAGTGCAATTTAAACTGGCACTATAATTGTGTGTGACATGTCCTGCTATATTGAAGGAGTGATAAGAAATGTTGACAGTCTAGTAAACTTAACCTACAGACTGAATACAAGCTGCATCTTGAAAGAGAGATCAGATGTCCAGACCATTGTATCAACTTTGCACTTTGTACTCAACAAACAGAAATTTGACCATGACATGAGCTGTGACAGATGTAATAATGAAGCTATTTTAATGATGATATTCTTAGTTTTTGGAAATAATAGTATGCAATACTTGTATATTTTTTAAACTTTGTACTTGTTTGGCTTTATAAATATTTTGATTTCAGCGTCATTGATGAGTCTTATGTAGACGAAATGCGCGACTGTCGTACTAAATTATAATCCAGGTACCTGATAACTATTAATACCACTGGGTCGATGTCACTGTTGGTGGACGTTTCCTCCCCAAGGGTATCACCAGCCCAGTAGTCAATACTTTTGTGTTGACATGAATATCAATAATGTGGTTATTTTTATAAATTTCCTGTTTACAAAACTTTGAATTTACGAAAAACTAAGGGTTTTCTTATCACCGTTAAAGATGACCTTTAGCCGTATATGATACCACTTTTTGGATCCTCAATTTTCTTCAACTTTGTGCTTGTTTGGTTTTATAAATATTTTAATTTGAGCGTCATTGATGAGTCTTATGTAGACGAAACGCGCGTCAAAATTACTGTGTGATAAAGGTCCAAGGATCGGTACAGAATCAATTTCAAAAATAATAAAAAGTATGGCAACTGAAGCACTGCCTAATAACAACAAGATGCTCACAGGTTACAGTGCAAGGAAAGGGTCTATACAAAAACAAAAAGATGCACGAGTTCAGGACATACTATAACTAAACCTGTAGAAGCAATTACACAGTCTTAGTCAGCAGAAATTATTAGTAACAGTAATCAGTCGATCTATCATGGGAATTTTGATTTTCCTAACGTGCATCCTGCAATGAGTGGTCTTTTTACTAATGCAACCTTTCATGGTGGAAATTTTAACTTTACTTTTAACAATGGAACACCATCCGATCAGCAACCCTCTAATAAACAAACAAAGTGTAGCAAAGTGAACTAACGAAACCGTGTATTATTGACAATGATAGTGATAACGTAAACCTAAATCATTCATGAACATTGAATTTTACTATATTTTATATTTCATTCTATTTCATTTATCTTTAAAATATCCTACAGAAACAGCTATTTAGAATCTGTATTTCAAATAAATATCTCTTTACAAGCTGCTGTCATACAGGGAAGGTAAAATTGACAGTTGAAATGTCATACAATATACGGAAATTATATAAATTTTGACGGTTGTATGAAAACGTTTAATTAAACAGAAGATCTCGTTATGTTTTCTACAACGATTCACAATAAAACAACCGATACCAATCTACATACTTTATGACATATTTAGCGGAATGAAAGTATATTTGTAACACTCAGAAACGTGTCCTTCCCCCCCAAACGTGTCCGATTTCCCAAAACGTGTCTAGTTGAAAACAGCACCAAAGCTTGTCATTTGTATTAGCGCCCAAACGTGTCCATTTCTTTACTAACCCCAAACGTGTCCATTTCAAGCGTTATTTTGGTTATTTCTATTTCATTAACATATACTATGAATACTAGAATTAAACTGCATGGGTTTAAGTTTAAGACCATATTTCGTTTCCGCAGTCACCCTTAAGGGTAGCGTAATTGAAGAATAATTGTTATACGATATAGTTCTGATCACACCTCAATCAATTGTATTAACTTCAAGAAAATACTTATCACTACAGATCAAGTTCGAATTTTGGTGACTGTTACTGTTCTAGAGTTATGCCATTTAACAATCGTTCAAACGGTAAATTTCTCATTTTTGTCTCGCCTTGACAGAGTCAAAAAGCGAGACATAGGTATGCTGTTTCCGGCGATGGCGTCAACAATGTATTAGTTTGTGATTAGCTCAGTTTTATGGGGAACCACTAGTGGTATGTCAATAATAATTGGTATGCAGATGTATTACCATTGCCACATCTCATTGCCATGGAGATTATTTGGCTCCGCCCCCTCAGTCATGGTCTTATTGACTTTGAATGGTTTTCTTACTTTACATGTATTAGTTTGTGATTAGGTCAGTTTATGGAGATCCACTTTTGGAACGTCAATGATAATTGGTATGCAGATGTATTACCATTGCCACATCTCATTGCCATGGAGAAATTTTGGCTCCGCCCCCTCAGTCATGGTCTGCTTACCTTATGATTAGGTCAGTTTATGGAGATCCACTTGTGGTACATCAATGATAATTGGTATGCAGATGTATTAGCATTGTCGCATCTCATTGCCATGGAGATTATTTTGCTCCGCCCCTCGGTCATGGTCTATTAACTTGTGTAAGATGTTAAGGTATTGCTATTTTGATTTCAACATTTTCATAATCAAAATTACAAAAAGGCGAGACATATCTCTGTGATAACAGGTTATTGCTATAAATGTTATAAAACCACATTCTCTATATAGATCTAAGTTGGTTTAAGTCCCCACAAATCATAAGTGGTATGCATTATAAATGCCCTTTAGAATAAGAAAACACTTCTTTTTCTTTCTTAAGTCCATGGATAAGGTACATTAAGTGTTACAAAATATATGAAATCAGATATCTTATGACGTTATAAAAATGTTTATGGTATATTTAGTACTAAATAGAGAAATTTTGTATAATTAATACAGGTTCTTTTCTGCAGTCTGTATCATCTAACCCTTTTGGAACATCTGGAGATTGTTTCCGGAACTCCTCAGTTGTTATACGATTCTCTGTTATTACATCAACTGATTTGCAGATTGGATCAAACCCAGAAGTGCAGCACATCTTACACTGTTCTGTAATAGCCAGATTGCATCTCCAGTTTCCAAACCGAACATCGAACGTTTGTTTGAGAATTGAATAATTGTCTTCAGTGAAATCAAAAGGTATTTTCTTAAAGGAAAAACATTTGAGTTTACTTTCAATTCCTCTCCTTGTCTGTGTGATTGCTCATCCAGTCTATTAATTCTTCATCTAGGTCATTACTTTCTGAGTCAACAATCAAATGGACTTCTGTCACATGCACACAGGAAGTAGAACAACATGTTAAACAATCAAAATAGCTATTGTTAACCTATACCAGATAAGCAACAGATGCACAGTACATTTCTGCTAAGAGGGAACGATTCTTTTATCTGAAAGAGAAAATGGATCTCAAACTATTGCTTGCTTTTTCGTATATCTACATTGAGTGTAGCAAACAATAAGGCTACCAAAAACTCGAGATAATTAATAAAACTCAATGATTCATAATTTTAAACAAACCGTAAACTGGTTATCATCTATTACAATTATCGAAAAAGTTGTCAAATTTACAGTGAAATTTAAAAAAAAATTGATTAAAACCGTTGGCAGGTTTGGTAATATATTTCAATACAACTATCTTTAGAATATGGTCGATATAATGTAATATCAGAATGAATTATCAAAAAGGGGTAGAAATTAAGTTGGTTCACAATTACTTCAGATACAATTGTGATTACATATCATAAATTTATCTTGATCAAATGACCGATTTAAGGTATCATCTATTACAATTATTGAAAAAGGTGTCAAATTTACATTGAAATTTTAAAAAATCGTGATTAAAACAAACGGCATCATGTTGTATTCATAGAAGCCTAATGGTCTAACGGTGAATGCTATGCGTTCCTTGTGCGGCTCGTATATTCCTACCTGATAATAACCAGACTTCATGTCCATGGTACTAAAATGGTAGACGTAGACAATCAAGAAGCTCCTCTATTCTTGGTTAACTATAGCTATCTTTTTTGCTGATGTTGTTCAATTGACGATAATCAACACACAGTCTCAGGCTGTTGTCCTTCCTCACCAAGACTACGTTGGATGCAAACGGACTGCGTGAAGGTCTGATAATCTCAGCATCAAGTAACTGTCGAAGGTGAGCTCTAACTTCGTCATAGGCTGAAGGTGGTATACTACTATATCTCTGTTTAAATGGTTTGTCGTCTGTCAGATCTATGCGGTGCTAAACAATATCTGTATGGCCAACATCATCATCTGTCTTGGAAAAAAGTCCAAATATGAAGTTACGAGTTGATATCCTTGGTCATACTGCTCATCTGTTAAGTTTCTCTTGGTAAACTTTATCTTATCCATCTAGCTAGATTAAAACAGGTAACACACGGCCACTGATGATCGATTTAAGATAACACTTAATACAATTATCAAAAAAGTTGTCAATTTTACGGTAAAATGTCGAAAATCCATTACTAGTAATAAAACCATTTGCAAGTGTCGTGTTACAGTCTATACAACTATCCTTGGAATGTGGTCGATTTAAGATAACATCAGAATGAATTATTATAAAAGTGGTAAAATTTACTGACAAATATAATATTTTTGATAAAAAATTAAGTTGGTTCAAGTTTACTTCAGATACAATTGTCAATACATATTATAATATTATCTTGATCAAATGACTGATTTAAGGTAAAATCTAATACAATTATCAAAAAAGTTGTCAATTTAACAGTAAAATGTAGAAAATCCATTCTTAGAAATAAAACTGTTGGCAGGTTTTGTGTTACAGTCTATACCACTATCATTGGAATGTGGTCGATTTACAGTAACATCAGAATGAATTATCATAAAAGTGGTAAAATTTACTGAAAATATAAGTTTTGATAAAAATTAAGTTGGTTAAAGTTTACTTCAGATACAATTATCAATACATATAATATTATCTTGATCAAATTACCGATTTAAAGTAACATCTAATACAATAATCAAAAAAGTTCTCATATTAATGCACATCATAAAATTATATTGATCAAATAACCGATTAAGGTAACATCTATTACAATTATCAAAAAAGTTGTCAATTTTACAGTAAAATGTAGAAATAAAATTGAGAAAGGAAATGGTGAATATGTCAAAGCGACAACCACCCGACCATAGAGCAAACAACAGCCGAAGGCAACCAATGGGTCTTCAATGTAGCGAGAATTCCCGCACCCGTAGGTGTCCTTCAGCTGGCCCCTAAAATATGCATAATAGTACAGTGATAATGGACGTCATACTAAACTCCGAATTATACACAAGAAACTAAAATTTAAAATCATACAAGACTAACAAAGGCCAGAGGCTCCTGACTTGGGACAGGCGCAAAATTGCGGCGGGGTTAAACATGTTTATGAGATCTCAACCCTCCCCCTATACCTCTAGCCAATGTAGAAAAGTAAAAGAATAACAATACGCACATTAAAATTCAGTTCAAGAGAAGTCCGAGTCTGATGTCAAAAGATGTAACAAAAGAAAATAAATAAAATGACAATAATACATAAATAACAACAGACTACTAGCAGTTAACTGACATGCCAGCTCCAGACCTCAATTAAACTGATTGATAGATTATGTCTTCATCATATGAATATCAGGTACAATCCCTCCCGTTAGGGGTTTAGTATCATACTATCATAAAATATATGAGAAGAACATAACCCGTGTCATGCCAACAACTGTTTTTTTAGAAATAAATGTGTTTAGTTCCGATGCAAAGACCCTATCAGTGAATCAATGTTAAAGCCAAAATATGCAATCTTTAATGACCTGACAACAGTATCGTAACTATATCCCCTTTTAATAAGTCTATTTAAAGGTTTTGTTAGTTTCTGAGGAGAATACTGACATTTTTGTGCTTTATAAAGAATATTTCCATAAAATTTTGGATGTGAAATACCTGAACGTATAAGATGTCTGCATGTTGAGTTATATTTACGAATTATTTCCTTATACCGGTGATAAAATTTAGTAAATGTTTTGACCAGTTTGTGATATCGAAAACCCTGGTGTAATAATTTTTCAGTAATACATAAATTTCTCTCGCTAAAATCTAATACATTGTTACATACACGAGCGAATCGTACAAGTTGAGATATATAAACACCATAAGATGGTGACAAGGGAACGTCACCATCTAAAAATGGATAATTAACAATAGGAAATGAAAAATCATCTCTTTTATCATAAATTTTTGTATTAAGCTTCCCGTTTATGATATAGATATCAAGATCGAGGAAAGGGCAGTGGTCATTGTTATCATTAGCTTTATTTAAAGTAAGTTCTACAGGATAAATTTCTTTAGTATACATACTGAAGTCGTCATTATTTAGAGCCAATATATCATCCAAATATCTAAAAGTATTGTTAAATTTTTGTATCAAATGTTGTTTTGATGGGTCTTTGCTAATTTTAGTCATAAATTGTAACTCATAACAATACAAAAACAGGTCCGCAATAAGTGGTGCACAGTTAGTCCCCATTGGAATTCCAATAACTTGACGATATACGGAATCTCCAAAGCGAACAAAAATGTTATCAAGTAAAAATTCAAGTGCATAAATAGTATCAAAGCATGTCCAATTGACATAGTTCTTTTGTTTATTGCTACTAAAAAATGATCTAAAAGAGTTTGAACATATGTACTCGCATTCCGACTTTTTAAATGCCCAGTTAATTAGGGATGTGAATTTTTTCTTAATAAGAATATGAGGCAAAGTGGTATATAGGGTAGAAAAATCAAAACTTTGAACAGATTCAAAATCACCAATATATGCATGCAATTTATCAAGTACTTCCAACGAGTTTTTGACACTCCAAAAGTAATTAATTCCACTATTTTCAAAGGCCTTATTTGAACAATTTATTATCAGGTTTTTTATTGTACCAAGTGTACTAGTAAGTAAAACAGACAATTTAGTAGTTGAACAATGGCTGGAAGATGAAATAAATCTATATTTGTAAGGTTTTTTGTGCAGCTTCGGAAGCCAGTACATAGTTGGGACTTTCATTGTGTTTGGTTCTGCTTGTAAAGAAGTAGCTAAAAGTTTATGTTTGTTACAGATGTCGTTTTCTGAAAATGAAGTCAGTTGGAATGTTGGTGAATTCGTGATTTCCTTTTGCAGAACCTCTATATAAAATTTACGTCAAACAATAATGATATTATTAGCAGCTTTATCAGCCGGGACAAAATCCATTACTAGTGATAAAACCGTTGGCAGATTTTGTGTTACAGTCTAAAAAACTATCATTCAAATGTGGTCGATTTAAAGTAACATCAGAATGAATTATCATAAAAATGGTATAATTTACTATACAATATAATATTTTGGATAAAAATTAAGTTGGTTCAAGTTTACTTCAGATATAATTGTCAATACATATGGTATTATCTTGATCAAATGACTGATTTAAGGTAACGTCTAATACAATTATCAAAAGAGCTCTCATATAAATACACATAAAATTATATTGATGAAATGACCGATTTAAAGTAACATCTAATACAATTATCAAAAAATTGTCAAATTTACAGTAAAATGTACAAAAATAATTATTAAAATCGTTGGCAGGTTTGGTGTACCATTCTATACATCTATCCTTAGAATATGGTCGATTTGATGTAACATCTTTATGAATAATCAAAAAAAGGTAAATTTTACTAGAAAATTAAATATTTTTAATGCAATTCAGCTGGTTCAAGTTTACTTCAGATACAAATGTCAATACATATTAGAAAATTATCTTGATCAAATGACCGATTTAAGATAACAATAAATACAATTATCAAAAAAGTTGTCAATTTTACAGTAAAATGTAGAATATCAATTACTAGTAATAAAACCATCGGCAGGTGTTGGTTTCAGTCTATACCACTATCATTGGAATGTGGTCGATTTAAGATAACATCAGAATGAATTATCATAAAAGGGGTAAAATTTACCGAACAATATAATATTTTTGATAATTAAGTTGGTTCAAGTTTACTTCAGATACAAAATTGTCAATCCATATAATATTATCTTGATCAAATGACCGATTTATGGTAACATCAAATACAATTATCAAAAAAGTTGTCAATTTTACAGTAAAATGTAGAAAATCCATTACTAGTAATAAACCGTTGGCAGGTTTTGTGTTACAGTCTATACACCTATCATTGGAATGTGGTCGATTTACAGTAACATCAGAATGAATTATCATAAAAGTGGTAAAATTTACTGAAAATATAATAGTTTTGATAAAAATTAAGTTGGTTAAAGTTTACTTCAGATACAATTGTCAATACATATAATATTATCTTGATCAAATGACTGATTTAAGGTAAAATCTAATACAATTATCAAAAAAGTTGTCAATTTTACAGTAAAATGTAGAAAATCCATTCTTAGTAATAAAACTGTTGTCAGGTTTTGTGTTACAGTCTATACCACTATCATTGGAATGTGGTCGATTTACAGTAACATCAGAATGAATTATCAATACATTATCCTTATCTGAGGTTGGTAGCTCTGAATGGCAACCTAACTGTCAGAAGGAGCTCCTGCATGCAAAAATACTATATCCTTTCCCATCTGAAATAAGAGTCGAGAGGTTACAGAAAAATTGCTTAGAAAAAAACAAGTACTTGGATAAGCAATGGAAAATGCTTTAAACGTCTCATAATACATGCACGGTAAATGTCTGCATTATACATGTACTTGTCAGTGCCTGAAACGAGGGCAAGTTAAATTTCATGATTACTGGCTCAAATGATCTTAATCTGTATTCCAAAACCGTCAAATCAAAATTGGTTATATTATGTGCTATTAAAAAATTATTAAAATCTCATACTGCTTGTTCAATAGCACAAGTCTGAACTATGATTCTTTTCAGGTACATTTTATTTGTAGATTGTAAAAATGTAAGCCCTGTGATTTTACTAGCTTCATGTTTGATTTCACATTTTGGCATTATATATCTTTGAAATAAATTTGACCTATTGATGCCGCAATCTGGGTGATGTCGCTATTCTGAGATAAACATGTTGTTTCCAAATCGAAGATAATGAATTTTTATTTTTACTTGAAAATCTTTAGTAACAAATTTATTGATAAAGAAAGGCAACAGTAGTATACCGCTGTTCAAAACTCATAAATCCATGGACAAAAAACAAAATCGGGGTAACAAACTAAAACCGAGGGAAACGCATTAAATATAAGAGGAGAACAACGACATAACACTACAATGTAACACACATGGACAAAATTTCCACGAGAATAACAAATATATAGACAAGTACCGTGACACGTCTTATCGCAATGTGAATTTACACTCAAAAATAAGAGAAAACAAACGACACAACGTTATAATGTAATACACACAGAAACGAACTATAATATAACATGGTGTTGACTTCCATTCATTCTATCGATTCATTAAAATACAACTGAGTTTAATCTGAATAAAATTATTGTATTCTCTTTTTTCTCCCTCTCTTTTTGGTATAATAAGATATACAATTGTCTACTAAAATTATAGGGTTGGTAGTCAAATTGTTCACCAAAAGTTTAATCCTACTTAGTTGATTTAAATTTCATTTCATACATGTATACAATATATTGAAAATATTTATGTTGTATTAAAACTCACCAAACACAATAAAAAGAACGCTTTATAATGACGAAGCTGATGTTGGTATGGTGGTAGTTGTGGCAGCAATTGGTCTTTCTGTCTGTAATTTAAAAAAATCATATTACCATTTTGTTTAAATTACATTTTTTGTTTTATTATCTTATTTACATGTACATTCTAAAAGATATCATTATCTATAAAAGAAATTATTTTATTTGTAGGATATACTCATACCTGGTGGGGAGAAAATGCAGGTTCTGATTTGGTATATGTGATACTGGAGTCTGAGGATGTAATGGATGACTGAAGGAATAAATAACTAACAAACTTTTTTTTTTATTTTAAATTGTGATGCAATGTAAATTGAGGAAGACATGTCTGAGATAATTAAACAAATTTCACATTTGAAATACTTTGATCAAATATCTATGAAAAAATGAAGTATGTTAGATGGACTTTCCGAATTGATTTTCCTCTGAGTTCAGTATTTTTGTGATTTTACTTTTTAGCTTAATGTTGTTTTGATTGTATTGACATTGACAAGCATTGACAATAAACACAGTGATAACTTTATACCAATTTCTTTCATTACAGATCTTGTATAATTGAATAATCAGATTGTTTGAATATTTTCTTGGTTCCCGAAGGAAAATTAAGTCGCACTGACATTGCTAAGCATACATTAGATACTGGTGAAGCGAGGCCCATCCGAATTCCTCCAAGGA
Organism: Mytilus galloprovincialis; assembly: GCA_037788925.1. Lineage (NCBI taxonomy): Eukaryota > Metazoa > Mollusca > Bivalvia > Mytilida > Mytilidae > Mytilus > Mytilus galloprovincialis. The sequence goes on along the minus strand of JAWDJN010000024.1, from coordinate 1,282,732 downwards.
GAGTTGCTCTGGTCAGAAAGACATAAATAGTCAAGAAATTGACAAAATGTTGAAAGATGACATAAAAGAGCACAATAGAGCACAGTAATAGTCCCTGGAGTTCCGCAGTCTTACTCTGTAGGAAAAGGACCAGACTTGGAGATTCTGTATAGATTATAGAGGCCTTAACATTGACCCTCAAAGATGCCTAACATTTGCCCCATATTATATATATATATATATATATATATATATATATATATTATTAAGCGCAACATATAATATTTGATCAATATAAAGAGGAACCAATATACTGATTACAAAAGTCAATAGGAACGTATCAACTAGTCACAAAGATCCTCTCTGGCAAATATGTCAAAACCAGAACTTACAAACTATCCCAAAAGATCCAACCAGTCACACAATGTTCCATTTTCGAGAATTAATGCAATGTAAAATCACGGTATACATTTTAATTTAATGTTATACATTACTCTGAAATTGAGGGTACTAACGTATACTAAATGTGCATGACAATGCATTTTATTCCGTTTAAAGTGAGCTACGGAAATGCAACTTAAATTTGACTAACTAGTTGTGTTCAGCCAGAATTATTCAACTAGTCACATTGTTCTGAAAATTTTCAACTACCTACTTTTCCGGAACTTTTCAACTGCACTCGGAATATAACTAGTTGAAAAGTTCCGCCTGAACAAAGTACCTGACGGAACATAGTGGCTGTTACATCTTCACACTATAAACGACAAATATATTTTCCAATGCCTGTGTGTAGAAAAAAATATTTGACACTTCTGATACAATGACATAAGTTTTTTCCGTCAAGTGTATCTAAAGGATAGAACTTTAACAATGTAAATAAATCAATGATATAATTTAATAACACGTTTGTCTATCGACTATGAATCCAGTTACATCTGCTTTCCCTTCTTAATGTTTCTTTACTTTAGGTAATATTATGTTATGATCATCTTTGTCGTAATAATGTTGACACGTCATAACTATTACTGGCACTTTAATAATGTGTTGAGAGAGAATGTAGGAAAAAAAGTCACAGGAAAAAAAGTCACGGAAAAAGTCTCAGGAAAAAAGGTCACAGGAAAAAAAGTTTGACGAGAAAAAACTCACAATATATATTTAGTATGAAATTGTCATTGTTATAGCCAGAAGAACAATTTCAAAAAGATATTTCTTTTATAAAAATGGTCATATATATCACACTGAAGGTGTTAGGGAAAAATATATCCCTTGTAATTTCGACTTGATGACAACATGTATGTATTGCAACGTAAATGGGTTTTCGTGTGTAGACGTATTTTTCATTCATAATCTGTCTCGTGACATTATACCCTGCTAGCTCAGCCATTTACGTTACTGGTAGAGAGGGTTCGGCCTGTGCTTTCGCTCCAGGACTTCTGACAGCATACTGACAATACAACGAAACAGTAAATTCAATAATGACAGGAATAAGAAACCTAAAAATGACCAGTGATGACGATTTGCCAAGCAATGTATTTGCTCATATAACAAATGACTAAAATTCATAAAACAGTTTCATATTTAATAGACAATATAAATACATAAATATCGCGGTATCTCCATGTGAAAATGTCAATTCAGAATTTCAATACATTTTCGAACTTCCCCTTTTTGGACAAACGATGCGGTGAAAAATACCCATACAAGTTAACCATTTCAAAGAAGCGTTTGGCCTTAGTGCTATCTAATTGAATAAAATAAAATACTAGAATTTTGAGGTGTCCGTTTACTTTAAATATTGAGAGCTGTACACTATTCGTTTTTAACTAAATTCAATCAATCAAGTTGTGACGTCAACCTTCCGAGACAAAATAATTATACCCACTGGTTCCCACCGACTTTGTTAGACTAGAACATGAATCTCATTATTCTATGACTAGGGAACAAAAATCGATCCAGTAAAAAAAACCCATCGCATTTCCCGATTAGTTTTCAATCCAACCAGAGCAATGTCTGAAAAACGTTTTTCAGTAAAATTGACCAGTTCAAGATCCAAAACCAAAACATGCGATAATACAAAATTCTATTTCAGAGTAATTAGGCACGAACAATCCCGTAGATTGACGACCGTTACTCCAAAATATCCCTCGGATTAACCCTCTGTCTAAATATCGCTATCAAAATGAAACCCATCTCTTTATAAACCCGAAATCATAAAATATCCAGCTAGTGTACAATTCCCTCTATTTATTCTGGAACGGAAACGTAAATTTAACATTTTAGAACTGTTTGACTACGAGACCGAAAAGAAATATATCAAATGTAAAGAAATAAATATTTAAGTCAAACATCGAAATACAAAATAAATTGAAATTTAAAGTACAACTTACCACAGTCTGGGGTCTCACTGGCAGAAGTTAATATTATTTACCTGATTGTGTAAACTTCCTATAGCTTCCACAGGTAAAATTCTTTTACCTATGCAAATATGCTGAATTTACCTAAATAGGTAAAAAAAAAACAACTTTGGATTATCTCCCTTTGACAAATGATCTTTTTCTTTATTTAATCAACTTAATACAGATATATTCTGAGTCCACTAGATTTTTTGATTACCTCCCTTATTTTTGTTTACTTTTTTAAGTAAACACTATAATTAATTTAAATTAAAAAGACTTTCACAAATTCTATTTTGAATATTAGGGGGAGATTGTAATTGTTGAAACAATGAAAAGAAATAATACAGTGTAAAAATATGGTTTATTAATCAACATATATCTAAACAACTAACAGCTAAATGAATATGTGTTTTTGAACAGAAATCATTCATAAAATATAGAAACAAGTGCATTAAGTGTGGACACAGTCCATATACATGCATCTTATTAAATGTTCAAATAACAAAAGAAGTTTTTAATCATTTGTTTAACCACTTTCTTGACTAGCAAAAGCTATCAGTAGCTAAATTAAATTTTCTACTAAAGGTTGTTCTACATGTAAAACTGATACACGGATGGGTACATAGAGATTCATTATCTTCAGTCAATGGAATAATTTAACACAAGAAAATAATGTATACTGTTATTATGTGAATTCTAATGAGATAATCTCCTTTCACGAGTTATGCTGAAATAACAAATGTAGGTTATTGTACAAGGAAACAATGGCTGTAATGATACTATGCAGTTACAGAAATTTCGCAAAACCAAATTATGCCATATAAAAAAAATGCTGTTAGTTTTGTTGTTTAGATCTGAAATAAAATTGAGAATAGAAAATGGGGAATGCATCAATGATTTCAACATTTGTGTCATTTCTGGTGAAACATTGTGGGCAAAAAATACCTCATAAAAAACTAAGTATTGTAAAAACTTGTACATACTTGCTTAACACAAAGATAAAATAGGAAATACTTGCTTAACACAAAGATAAAATAGGAAATACTTGCTTAACACAAAGATAAAATAGGAAATACTTGCTTAACACAAAGATAAAATAGGAAATACATAAGTACAGAAAATAAAAACATTGTAGAAATAAAATACAACCTCTATCTACCATGAATACTATTTACATACATGTACAATCATGACAATGTGAATAATAAAATTTTATATTCCTGAGATTACCAAAACGCTTTAGCCGTCATATTCCTTTTTAAAGAGATTATTCCTCTGGAATTTTGATAACATCCCTGAGATTTTTTGTGAAAAAAAAATCACAAAATAGTAACAACAATAGCTCACTTGGCCAATAGAGCCAAGAAAGCTAAATGGAGAAAAATAAAAGCACCACATGGGCCTTCCAAATAAAACTTATCAAAACAATAGCTTATAAAACGATTGCTTTCAAAACAGTCATGACAGTGAACATTGATATATTCAGTAACAATGAACATCATAAAAAAAATATCATATACCTAAATACAAAAGTAACAATATTTGAAAAAAGGCCCTACATATATATGGTATATTTCAACATTTTTCATCAGCAATACACATTTTAAAATGGGATGTGCATGCTCAAACAGATCATAAAAAGTATTGGATAGTTCAGTCACAACATATTCATATGGGTAATGGATTATTCTGGATAATATCACTAAGCTGAAATAAAAAATGTAAACAAATTTTGTCCTATAGCATAAAGTTTTAAAACTGACTTGACATGTTACAAGAATATTGTAAAACAAAGTACAAAATGTTTGTAATAATGTTCAAAAATAAAGCCTAGGCAAAAAACATATATACAATTATGTTACACTATTCATATTGCTAATAAAACATCCGCATAGATATCGTTAAAAAAACAGAGGCTCTCAAGAGCCTGAATTGCTCACCTGTAATTCTTTGTTTAAATCTTTTCTCAATGATTATTTAGCTTTTCAATGTATATATAAATGTGTGCTTAAAAATGAATATTCTTTGTATCTGTAATTTATTGTCTTCAAAGGCAAACAATAAAATGCAATTTACCCCTAAGTTCTTATTGAGCCAAAGTGGCAATTTTTCTTGAGGTAATTGAAAATAAAACACAAACTTAGACCCCTATGTTCTATTTTTAGTCAAGGCAGTCATGAGTTTTTAAGAAACTGAAAATAAAACACAAATTTAATTCTAGATACCCTAACGATCATTCATCTTAAGTTTGATTAGAATTGGTTCAGTAGTTTCAGAGGAGAAGATCTTTGAAATAGTTTACACCAGATGGACGACAATGACGGATGCCAAATGATGGCAAAAGCTCACATTTCCTAAATGTGGGCTAAAATCAGGGGGAAAGTGTATACATTATATATAATATTTAAGTAAGAATAAGCCAGTTAATGTCATTGTAAAGATCAATTTCAGGTGTCTTGAAAAAACATCTCAATAGAACGCCTTTTTCTTATTTCTTTTGGATGGTTCAATTTCTTTATAATCCTTTTTCTGTCTACGATACTTTTATCTGGGATTTCCGGCCAAATGAACAGTCCATTTTGAGTCTTTTTCATGAAAGTAACATCAACATCGTCTGCTGCTATACTTATTACCTGGAAAAAAAATATAATGGATTTTGTTGGATCTTAAAATTCATTTTATGAAATTAAGATTGTAATAAATAAATAGAAAAAAAAACACTTTAAAATGCAATATTTTTTCTATATTTATGAAAGATCAAAATAAATCAGGTTCAAATAGAAGTAAGTACAATTGATATGTATATAATATACACATCAAGGATTTAAAAGTATTTACAGAAGGGTACAAGTATTATGCTTGCTGGAATTGGTTAAGGGACACAGCTTTTAACAAAAAAGTATTTGAAGAGTCAAGTTGGCTACTTGGATTTGTTACTTTTAAAATATTTTTCTAAAGCATTATTCTACTCTATTATTAATACTTTTATATTTATTTCAATTAATCTACACTCTTCAATCATGTTTTAGCTATGGATCAATTTAAATAAAATATAAGGCTGATACATAAAGTCAGAACAAGTGTAGTCTAACATTTGACAGAATTCTATTGTTTACAAACCTTTCCAATGAACTGCTTTGTTCTTAACGTCTTTTCAATTCTAAGTTCCACCAGAACAAAATCACCTGAAACCAAAAAAAATATATATTAATTTGTATATTCTTACTAATTTGATTAGTTCAGGGATAGTCATGTGTTAAACTATATTTTCTAAGGTAGACTGAAAACGGTAGATTTAAAAATGATATTGCACGTTTTTTTATATATAGGTATTGCATGGTTATTTTTAGAATATCTAAGAACCGATATACTTTTTGAAGTCAACTAATGAATTTCATGATATTGTTTTAAAAAAAGTGTATATTTATGATCGATTAAGTTTAAAAAAGTCTTCAAAATATATAAATGTACTAACAAGAACATACAAAATGGAAATCAGAACTAATATGATGAAATTGTCTAAGAGACTGTGTAAAAAAAAAACAATCAAAAAAGGGAATATTATAGGATACTGATATGGTCAGTAATTAATAATATAACAATTATAGCCTTTGTACTCGGTCAGTACAGGATATATCGACCCAAAGAAGTATATTGACCTCAGACTTTGTCCTCAGTCAATATACTTATTTCAGGTTAATATATCCTTGTATCAACCTCATACCAAGGTTATAATTGTATAGTGTTTCCCACAACTAATTTTGTCCCCTAAAGACACCTGATAAAGTAAGTTATAATTTCTGTCAATGCTGAAAGAACAGTAAAGAAGTTGAAACATTTCCTTTCTGTGCATACTAACTGCTTTATATACAAGTGGTTTATGAATATAATCTTCCAGCAGTTTTCTTTTTTAATGTGTGAATATTTTGTAAATACAATAAAATTGCAATGAGACAGTAGCAAAGTATACCTTTACTTAAAATTTCCTCAGGTTGTACATCCATGTGTACATCTGTGTGTACTTCTGTTTGTTCTTCTGGTTGTTTTTCTGTTTGTACTTCAGGTTGTATATCTGTGTGTACTTCTGTTTGTTCTTCTGGGTGTATATCTGTGTGTACTTCTGTTTGTTCTTCTGGTTGTATATCTGTGTGTACTTCTGGGTGTATATCTGTGTGTACTTCTGTTTGTTCTTCTGGGTGTATATCTGTGTGTACTTCTGTTTGTTCTTCTGGTTGTATATCTGTGTGTACTTCTGGGTGTATATCTGTGTGTACTTCTGTTTGTTCTTCTGGTTGTATATCTGTGTGTACTTCTGGGTGTATATCTGTGTGTACTTCTGTTTGTTCTTCTGGGTGTATATCTGTGTGTACTTCTGTTTGTTCTTCTGGTTGTATATCTGTGTGTACTTCTGTTTGTTCTTCTGGTTGTATATTTGTGTGAACATCTGGTTTCTCTGATTTTTCCTCTGGTTGGGTTGGTTGTTCCACTTGGTTTTTAGATGCTTCAGTTGGCTCCTTTAAATTACAGTATTTTAAAAATCTTTATTGTTAATCTGATTCAATAATTTTTGTTTCTTACGTAAAGTATTACGGAACAAGAGGCGATATAGAGCTTGAATCTCTTATCATGATAAAGCTACACCAAAAGTTGCTTGTTATTAGTTGGTGACAAGATGTATGACTGATATAGTCATATTCATAAATTCACAGTTTTAAACTTGATTTAGCTTTTTAACTTTCCATTAGAGCATCACTGATGATTCTTATTAAGGAGAAACATTTGTCTGACATGCACAAATATTTTATGCCTGATATCTTTGCTTAATTTTATACCATACATCATTCCTGTCAAATTTGATAAAAATCAGTCAAGTGATATTCATGTTGTTGAATTAAATGTTGAGAGAGTAAGGAAGGAGATAGACATGGTCTAAAATTTGCTCTTTTGTATTTGATGGATTATATTATAACAGTATCATGGTTATGGCAACTTAATTGGAATAGTTATTACATGTGACTGTAACAAGAAACACATGATCAAAATTTGGATAATTAAGATGTATGTACTTACTTTATCTGTTGGATCAACATAAAAATCCATATTTGCCATCAGGACAGAGGCCTCTCTATAATAAAGTAATTAACTTTGTCAAATGTAAAGAATCAAAATTTCTTTATACAAATTGAGAAAAAGAAAATCATATCAAAAGAAATTCATTCAGAAATTTGAAAGATTAAATTGTACACTGTTATAAGAAATGATTTGCATACATGTACATGCATAGTTGATGGATTGATGGATAGTTGTTTATGTCCAGAAGCATATTCAGGACAAGAACATAATAAGGATAAATGAATATTAACCCTGCTTTGTACTAGACTAACATGCTGAGCCAGATTTTTAATGTGCTAGCTCACAAGGTAACAGGTCGCAGGAAGACATGTCACTTTACCTGGACACATTATTCTGACTCTTTGATGACAAGTCTTTGCTGTAACTCCTCAATGATGTGTGCTTGATGGAATAGCAGAAAATACCAATTTTAAAGTCTTTGGTTGGACGCAGACGAGGGTTGAACCCACAACCTACTCAAGGCTACTGCACTGTAGGCGAGCATGCCATGCATAGTTGATACAGAGTTGTACATTCTTAAGAAGTATCTTTAAATTGATAGTCAGAAGTCCCTTTAAAGTATATATCCAAGAGAAATATCCTGTCATGCTCACCTTAGTAAAGAACTATTTAATACAACATCTTCCAAAACAACGACAGGACTGATCTCCCGGCTGTCTGGAACTTCCATTTCACTACAATAAGTATTTTCTCATCATTTATCATTTTTCAGAAAAAAGTTCAGATTTTGATAAATAAACCAGTAACACCCTATAGCTAATAGAATGCAAACTTATTATAAAATACAAATACAGTTAAATATACAGTGATAAGGTGGGATTTTTCAAGTGTTTGTTTTTAACATTTCCTTTTTTCTAGTCACCAATATTTGAGTAGACAGCTGTACTTAAGAATGTTGATTTAATCAGATAATAAAATTGATAATGAAAATGGGGAATGTGTCAAAGTGAGAACAACCCGACCAAATAAAAAAACAACAACAGAAGGTCACCAACAGGTCTTCAATGTAGCGTGAAATATCCGCACCCGGAGGCGTCCTTCAGCTGGCCCCTAAACAAATATATACTAGTTCAGTGATAATGAACCTACCTGTCATCTTCATAGACTAGAACCTTTGCTGTTTTCCTCTTTGGTCTGAAAAAAAAAGAAGTTTAAAGGTAAATCGAATGACAACAAATAATTCTCTGTGAACTGAAATATTTTTCTGTTTCATAATGATAATTTGTCATATGATATTGTAAAAAAAGTATACATGTGTGTGAAATTTTAAACAATCATCATAATAAAATGGAGAACAAGAATGATCATTTAACTATTTTAAAAACTTTTTACCTCAATTTCACAGAATTAACATTATCTTCTACAGCATAAACAGGACTCATTTCATTATCATCACTGCTTGGCATTTCAATGTTGCTACAATAACAATTGTATTTAACTAATTACTATATAAGAATTTAAGGGCATTAATACTTATTAAAGGTGCCAGGCTTATCAATTTTTTCTACCCCGGACACTATTTTGTCTAACATAAGGCCCATCATGACGCTTGGATTAAAATAACTGAAGGATCAATTAAAGTAGAAAGTTTAAACATACACTACATTAGCAAGATCAGCCGATAATGAATCAAAATCAAAATGTTGTTTTCAAAACGTTACTTAAGAAAAGCATTGAAAAATTACTGAAGTCATTTAATTGGTTACATGGAATTGAATGCATTTATAATAAAAAAAAAATATGCTCATTGCTGTATATTTAAAAAGTCAAAATCTTATGTTTTGACATAAAAATTTGATGTGAAGAATAATTTGTATAAAGTTTGGATGAAAGGTGTAAAGTACTGCACAATGGTTACCCATTATTGCATTAATCATACACTGTGATGTTTTTTAGCACAAAAATCTTAAGCATTTGAAAATCTATGTTGTTTTCTTCAAAATTAAAATAAGCACATAGGCCAAGTAAGTTTTTTGTTCTAATTGTTTTACATTTGTCATTTCGGGGCCTTTTATAGCTGTCTATGCGGTATGTGATTTGCTCATTCTTGCAGGTGGAACAGTGACCTATAGTTGTTAATATCTGTGTCATTTGGTCTCTTGTGAAGAGATTTTTCATTGGCAATTACACCGCACCTTCATTTTTATAGTGTTTAGTACATAAATATTATATCAAAATTGCTTTCAGATGATACATACTTGTTATTTTCCAAGAGTACTTTTGATGATTTTCCACCTCTTCCTCCACCTCTTCCTCTTCCTCTACCACGATCTCTGCCCCGGCTGCCTCTTGTTTTGGATCTATAAGACAGACACAAGATACAAATCAGATGAGCAGAAATATAAATGCAAATTGTACAAGTTTTATGTTTTGCAACAAGCCTGATGAGGAAAGATAATATGATACTGGTGACTGATAAAACTATCCGTCTTTCTTGAAACTGTTTGTGTTCCATTTAGTTAAAATTTCTCATTTTCAGTCAGCCATGTCAGTAGGCCATAACATTTTTAACGGAAAATATGTATACCTATGTCTAATACAATGTGCTGTAGCCAAAAAAAAAATATCTACCGGAATTTTCAGTATCTATTCAAAATGATTTAAATCACAGGCTGTTTTGAACTTTCCATGATATTTTACTTTTTATGTGCTGACAAATTAAAATTTAAAAAATAAATTTAGAGAAACATTTCACCTTTCTGAAAAAAGTCTTTTCAAATCTCCTCTTCTTTTAGGAACTTCTAAAGCATTGGGCGGTTCACTAGAAATACATAAAAAAATATTATTTCAGTGTACATGCATGACAAGAACAAGATCTATTATAATTTAAAGTATTACTTCAGTTTTTGTGAATATGAGCTTAGATACATAATGTCTGGTTTCATTCACCCTTTTAAATGAAACATTTTGTTTATGTTAGTTTTCTTTTGCTGCAATATGGGTTTCCTTTTCTACTAACATGACTTCAGTATTGTTAATGAAATAAAATGATTCAAGACTGACTTAAATCTTGACCTGTCATAGATGAACTACATTATGCAAATTTAACAGTGTTCTCTCCTAGTTTTAAATAATGTCATAAATCATGTTATGAACAAGTGTAGACACAGACCTGCATTCATAGTATTTAACATTCTGAGGTTTTTGCAAGGCAGTACATAGTCCCCTACCAGTTGGAAAACAGTGTTCAAAAACAATATTCTAACCTGATCTGTAACTTGTCATGTTAAATCTATATACCCTAAACCAAATCAATATCTTTAATCATTATGAAAAAAGTGTCGCAAAATGATCACTTGAATTTTTATGTCGTGGGATCCAAACTATGCAAAAAAAGATCAGTTCACGACATGTCACGCTAAAACTTCATACCAAATCTTCAAGCATTACAAAGAAGTGTCAAAAACTGATTTGCCAGACTGACTGGTTGACAGAAAGACCTATGGACAGACAGTGTGCAAATCTATAGTCCACTAGGCATTGCTGGTAGGGGGATAATAAGAAATTTATTTACTCAACTTGTTTTTATTAGTACTTACATTGAAATGTCATGAATGTCATCCTCATTCACAGTTATTTGGATAGTTTCCAAATTTTTCCTTTGTGTCTCCGATATACTTTGTCCACTTCCCTGGGCAAATGAGTAGGCTCCTTTTCCAGGGGTAAGGAAAGATGTTACTTTGTCCTTTTTAATAACTGGCATTATTGGCTTGACTCTACTTTCAAATGGCGGATACGTTGTCAATTTGTCTCCTTTTATAAATTTTTTGTATAAACTGCCATAACCATAGCACTTCTGTATGTGTTCTGATCCCCTTCTACTAATTATGAAAAGTGTATCAACAGGATCAAAGATCTGTTCTCTCTCTAGTTTTTGAGCAATTTGTTTTAGCTTGGCTACAGCTCTTGATTTGGCTGCAGCCAATGCTGTTCTCTTATGTTGTCTTTCATCAGTTTTGTCTGTATATTTTACTTTAACCCCTGGTTTTTTCTTTTTATATCTATGTGGATGCTTTATGGCCCGTGGAGAGCTAGAAGCCTCCACCACTCTCTGCCTCACTTCTGTAACTGAAAAAGAAAAATTGAAATTATAAATAAATCATTAGGTGCAAATGCTAAAAAACTTCAATGAATTTCTTTCAATGATATGCATTGGGTTTACTTGCTTAATATGTTCCTCAACTAACCTTTAGTTGTTATACAGATGTAAATATAAAAAAAAAATGTGGTGTAATTTCCAATGAGACAGCTCTTCACAAGGGACCAAATGACAGGTGTAATTTCCAATGAGACAGCTCTTCACAAGGGACCAAATGACATAAGTCATCTTATGTACATTTTGAAATTCATGAACATTTGATTGCATGGTGCTAAGAAAATAGATGAGTACTAATAAAAATCTTAAATGGGTTTGCAGTCAATAAAATTCCTAAGTAGTTTAGATCCAAAATAATGTCTTCTTGTACTATATAAATCAATGTTCAAGTTAGCCCTTTATCTATGACTTGTGCAACCAACAATACATTTGTGTGACATGCTACATGCGTATATGCACAGGTTAAGTATATTCCCAAATAAAATATATATACAGGAGCTAGTAGTTACTGGCCAATCAACCAAATTTATGTATTCTAGCATTTTATTTTGAACAAAATTTTTTGATGAATTGGTGAAAATTTTACAATACAGTCAATCCTGCCTTTCCAGTCACCTTGATAAAACGGTCACCTGCTATGAACGTTATTTTCGTCAGATTATGTACTGCAGGTGTGTAAAATTTCATCAATATTGACCAAGCTGTTGAAAAGTTGCGCTTATGAGACCTGTTACCGCATATATGCAATATATAAGGTCAATTATCTCCTTTGAAATATTTTGGACAAGGATTATTTTCCTACTTGCAAATTCTTAGGTTGTGTTTTTGTATGTGTGAAAAGTTTCAACAATATCGATAAATTAAGCCCTTCAAAAGGAGCTGCACTTATTAGACTTGTTACCACAAATTGCAATATTTAACTAAGTAGTTCAATTATCTCCCTTGAAATATTTTGGACCAAGATTATTTCCTTCATGCACATTCTCGGGTTCTGTACGGCAACTGTGTAAAGTTTCATTAGTTTCTGTCCATTTGTTTTGGAGGAGTTGTGCTGACAAGAAATATGGACAGACAGATAGACGGAGAGACAGACAGACTGTCAGGGTGATTCCTATATACCCCCCCCCCCCCAAAAAAAAATTTTTGGGGATATAAAAAAAGTGAAAAGTAAAACTAATGAATATATGAATACCTTGCATGTATTCTAATTCTTGTCTTCCTAATAAAAAATATCAGGAAGATTAACACACCAACAATCATTATGGCTGTACTTATTGGATACACTAAGATATACATGCGATCTAAAAGAGATAAAGTTATATAACAATTACAACATACATCATGCAATATTTTACAGACTAGCATTGTAAAAAATATCATGCTGATTCACATTTCATTCATCATGTTCATGACTTTGTAAGAATAATCAAGTGATGTACATTCATGACAGTAGGAATTATTAATAGTTATGGGTCAAGGTATCAGAGAAATTATGTTGAATTGACAGTGTCACATGCCACCAAATAATATGCCTGAATTTATATCTTGGCATGCGTAACCATGCAAATTGTACCTTATTTGATCTTCAAATTCTGTGTCAAGAGTTTCCATGACTCTCTTCAATTCTTCCAAGAAGTTTAGTAGTTTTGTTTTCCCCTTTGTTTTAACCTCCTGCTCATAGATATAATTGTGGTAGTCAAACTGAAAGGGGTCCGGAATTTTGTTCAACATTTTATGTATTTCTTTTTGGATTTGCTTTATAGTCATATTTCCAAAGCTTTCCAATTTCTCTCTTTCACTCGGGGTTATTGGTAATGGGTGCTTGAATGTTGATTGTTCTTCAAATATCTCTCCAAGAAATTCTGTTCTTAGCATAACTATTCTTTTCTTTGTTGACTCTTGTACAAAGTTTACAAGTCCTTCATCAAGGGCAATTCCGGAGATGGAAGTGTGATCTTTTTCTTTATCCAAATAATGGCTCCTACGGAGACAAGTTCTATATGCTGTTATTGCATCCTCAATACCTAATGGTCTTGATACATTTTTGGTGGACTGTATACCAAAAAGGGAAAGAGAGTGGTCTTTAATTTTTTCTAATGCACGATTGTTTCTGCAGACTGTTTGCCAAATGATATCTGTTGGCATGCCTTTTGGTATCCATGCCTTAAGCTGTTTATTTTTTTCCTCTAAAACAAAGTCTAAATCTTCACCTGCAGAGGGGTTACCACTTGTTGTAATAGATGCATAAAGGTCATTCAGTTCCCTGACATTGTCTGGCATCATTCGGTCCTGTATTGTATCATATAGTTCAATCTTCTGGTACTTAGGATGGTTTCTGCCATGGAATAGTTCCTTGGTCATGTATTTGGAACTTTTCATTAAACTTGCATTGTTCCTACGAGTTGCCATTCGAAAATTGACTATTCCCTGTGAGAATTTGCAAACTTGATCTAACATGTATTTGAAGTTTTGATAATTTCATATGAGTATTTCTCTATGCTTGATGTTAAGAATCCTTTAGCTGTTGGGGGACATCTAGAAGACAAGCAATTTCTTACATATGGAAGGACAAGCTCCTGTAAAGAACTCAGATGGAATATGAGTAGCAGGCGCCAACTTTTATGATGGTCCTTACAGGATTTAGCAAACTGCTTAGAGGAATCTGTACAGAAACCCATAATTTCACATAAAGTTTCTAAGAATGGTGTCCAGTTCAGTTCAAAAAAGGACTTAACAAGATTCATTTCATAATGGCCAGCACCAATTCTTAGATACATCCAGTCAAACTCATGCATAAACTGTTTCTGTGATCCTTGATGAGTTTGCTCACAATGCCTTTCATACAAATCTCTGGAAAGAAATGAGTCATGGCAGCCTGTTATGCCACAAACTAATGCTTCTTCTTTTAGTTTTTTAATAATTAAGTAAGGCAAACCATCACAACAAACAAACGTCCAATGACGTTTATTCCCACCATATCTATGAATTCCATTCTCCTCCCCAATTTTCCTCAAGACAAGTGCGACTGACTTTATACTATTTGGGTTGCAGTACACTGGGTCTGTCAAAACTAATTCATGTTTTCCTTTATGGTTTGTAGTGATATGGTCATATTGAGTAAATTCAGTTGTGACAGTGCTTACTTTGCTTTGGTCTTCATCATGAATGAATACTAGTTTTGGAATCTTTTCTTTTTTCTTTTGATCAGGTTTTGTGTTTTTCTGGTCAAGTTTAGCCTTTTTGATACCTTCCCTTTCATCACAGCCAGTGCATTTCTGTTTTCTTTTTGAATTGAGGGTGCCACATGAGGCACATTTGATGTAATTTTCATCAACAATATCCTGTCTAACTTTTAAGTCAATTGGATCTTCAAAATAACCGTCCATGTCTTGCTGTTCAGCAAGTACAACTTCAATAGCATGATCTATAAAATGATAAAGCTGTTCATTATGGTCAGTTTCCATTTTAACATACAGTTGACTGACTTGATCAATCATACAATTTATCACAGATCTTAGCTTGACTTCCTTATCATTAGGATATGAACTTCTTTCTCCATTTTCACTTTTTTCCTCAGATAATGATTTTTTCGTCATGAGATTATGGCCCTGAAGATTCAGTTTCACTTCAGGTTTAAGAGCAAGCTCATTTTGCAGGGTTTTACCACTAGATTGCATGTTTAATTCTAAAAATCCTTTGTTGGTTATAACAGAAACTGGTACCTTATTGCCAGGTTTAATTGAATAAGTTTTGCCAACTACCTGTTCATTGTCAAATACATTCATTAAATCATTAGATGGAAGTTGTACTGGTTGACTTCCCTGATCTTTCAGCCAGTTTGTGACAGTTTTATAATGACCTGCAGGACTTGAGTTTCCAAAGATATCAACAACAACCTTGCTACCTGTCATGGCATAGGATGTGAGGTTTGCTAAGAATGATACTGGGGAAATAAAATGTCTGCTGCATAAATAATATATGTGTTCTACTGCACGTGATACTATGAGAGCATCTCTGGGATTTTTTTCAAGAGCATTGACATCACAACCAGCTAGGCCAAGTAAATATGCTGTGACACTTTGGTCTCTTTTCTTCACCCAATCAAAGATGTTAAAACTGGACATTGCTTCCATGTCTTTGTACAGAAGAAAAAAAGAATCAGCATCTCTGGAAATAGATTGTTTTTGCTTCCTACCTAAGCATTCACACAAAACTGATAAACTGTTTGTTGGTAATAAATCTAAAAATTTGGAAAAGAAATCTTCATGCTGTTCTTTGCTAGTGCTTGATATGACATGTTGAATATGTTTTAAAAGAAGCATAATATCAGTTGTTTGGTTTGCATTCCCAAAATTTACAGTAATTACTCCCTTGTCTGTCGGATCCCAATCTTGGCTCATATTCTCAGATATATCACACTCTTGTACATAGTCAATGGAATCTTGATTTTCATTGTTGACATGCTTCAACTTTCTTTTCTTTGGTCTACCTTTGACAGATGGCTCATTTATAAAACATATCACACAATCTTTACTGTGAGGAAGGTAAACTTTCAACTTAATTGCTTGTAATGTTTGTAAAGATGAAATGTCTGTCCCACTTCTGTATCTGTATAAATGTCTTGAACATGTGTGGCACACATATAATGGGAAGATTTCATTTGGTTCACCCTCAACTTTTATGCCAAATAAAGCTAAAATTTCCTTTGCAAAAGACAGTTTGTTATACTGCTTGGAAATTACTTTATGACATAAGCGACAAAAGGTATTAAGTTTATCAATATGTTTTTTTAGCTCATCTGAACATTCAACAATGACAGCAGACTGCAGTCCAGCCATTTTAAATTTTCTATTATCTGAATAAATAAAAAATGAAAGTCTTTTCTGCAGGATAAAGTCAAATGAAAGCAATCTTGAGGAAAACAAAACAACTAAAACTCTCAGTGTCTGAAATGGTATTAAAACTATGATTGTTTTTTTTTGTGAAATCACAGAAATGGTGAGGTTAATAAAGTGTTAATATGTATAAAAATAATGCAAACAGAAAGTAATCAGACAAAGGATAAGCTCAGGACAGGAATTTAAACAGTTATTCATTCAATTTTGTGGGTACTTTACATGTACATGTATTATGATAAACAAATGCAATGGATCTTTGGCACTCACAGGCATGATAGACAACTGTCTGTTTTTAATGACAACAGAGACAACCCCATGATTTTTCAATAATAATTACTGAGTCAATATAGAATGGCCTTAGTGGACACTGCAATCAGTCATAGGTACATATGTAAGAACTAAAGAAAAACTGGACTTGTACTGTCCTTTGACAATAGGCTCCAATAAAGTAACTGCCCTATACATACCAAAGTTGTCAGGTGTGTTCCTTGTCATGCCTTTCATGTCTGTACCTTGTAATCCTGGGGAGTCCATTGTTAAACTGAAAAATTTAACATAGTGTACATTAATTTAATGCAATGACTAGTTTAGAATGACACTACCAGAATACGATCATGAAACCAATTTAAAGAAACTGCCATGATATAAAATATCAGAATGGTCAAAGATTTAATTTTATTTACCTATTTAAGTAAATACTTCTTTCTTTTTCAAGTAAATTTAACATGTGTTCATTTTCTCTCTCTAGTCAATTAAAGATATTACAGTTCCTTCAAATTGAATACTGATTCTCTGAAAACACTCATATTCTTGCTACAATATCTATACATTTATTATGGCAAACTCTAACACAGTGTCTTTCTTGATAAAGAATTATAACTTTGTATCATTTATTTGTTCATGTACTAAATGCATGCAGGTCTGTTCCCCCTTTAGAGTATGAGAAAAAGGATGGGTGTAATAAAACAGATTTTTTTGTCTTGACAAAAAAAATTTGTTAAAAACTGAAATATTTCATCCAAAAAATTTTCAATTTAAACATGTATTTAATTTATTTATTTATTTCTTTACCTAAACAGGTTTAGAATTTTTTACCTGTTTAGGTAAAGATTTCATACCAAATGGCATAAATATAAGACAACAATATGGGTAGGTAGAATTTATGGCAATTGCATATTATTTCATCAGATGAATGGTTTCTAATAAAATTTGACTGTCACGATTACAGCGCTTGAAGCAGAAAACAAATAAACTGTAACCAAATAAAAGAAACTGCCATGATATAAGATATAAGAATGGTCAAAGTTCTTATATTTCATTTACCTATTTAAGTAAATACTTCTTTCTTTTTCAAGTAAATTTAACATGTGTTTATTTTTTCTCTCTAGTCAGTTAAAGATATTCCAGTTTCATCAAATTTCATATCGATACTCTTAAAACACTCATTTTCTTGCTACAATATCTATACATTTATCATGGCAAACTCTAACACAGTGTTTTTCTTGATAAAGAATAAACTTTGTATCATTTTATTGTAGATGTACTTTAAATGTATGCAGATTTGTGAAACTTTGACACATACATGTATAAATACATTCAATGATTTAGAGAGAGTTACGTGCTTTCAAGGAACATGGACGAATGGACAGACTGAGTGACTTGGAAAAACTTATTTATCCAGGTGTTCCCCCTTTAGAGTATGAGAAAAAGGATAAGTGTAATAAAACAGATTTTTTTTTCTTGACAAACAAAATTTGTAAGAAACTGAAATATTTCATCCAAAAAATTTTCAATTTAAACATGTATTAAATTTATTTATTTCTTTACCTTCACAGGTTTAGATTATTTTACCTGGTTAGGTAAAGATTTCATACCAAATGGCATAAATATAAGACAACAATATGGGTATATAGAATTTATGGCAATTGCATATTATTTCATCAGATGAATGGTTTCTAATAAAATGTGACTGTCACAATTACAGTGCTTGAAGCAGAAAACAAATAAACTGTAACCAAATAAAAGAAACTGCCATGATATAAGATATAAGAATGGTCAAAGTTCTTATATTTCATTTACCTATTTAAGTAAATACTTCTTTCTTTTTCAAGTAAATTTAACGTGTGTTTATTTTTTCTCTCTAGTCAGTTAAAGATATTCCAGTTTCATCAAATTTCATATCGATACTCTGAAAACACTCATTTTCTTGCTACAATATCAATCTATACATTTATCATGGCAAACTCTAACACAGTGTCTTTCTTGATAAAGAATAAACTTTGTATCATTTTATTGTAGATGTACTATAAATGTATGCAGATTTGTGAAAGTTTGACACAAACATGTATAAATACATTCAATGATTTAGAGAGAGTTACATGCTTTCAAGGAACATGGACGAATGGACAGACTGAGTGACTTGAAAAAACTTATTCATCCAGGTGTTCCCCTTTTAGAGTATGAGAAAAAGGATGGGGGTAATAAAACATTTTTTTTTCTTGACAAACAAAATTTGTTAGAAACTGAAATATTTCATCCAAAAAATTTTCAATTTAAACATGTATTAAATTTATTTATTTCTTTACCTACACAGGTTTAGATTTGTTTACCTGTTTAGGTAAAGATTTCATACCAAATGGCATAAATATAAGACAACAATATGGGTAGGTAGAATTTATGGCAATTGCATATTATTTCATCAGATGAATGGTTTCTAATAAAATTTAACTGTCACAATTACAGCGCTTGAAGCAGAAAACAAATAAACTGTAACCAAATAAAAGAAACTGCCATGATATAAAATATAAGAATGGTCAAAGTTTTTATATTTCATTTCCCTTTTTAAGTAAATACTTCTTTCTTTTTCAAGTAAATTTAACGTGTGTTTATTTTTTCTCTCTAGTCAGTTAAAGATATTCCAGTTTCATCAAATTTCATATCGATACTCTGAAAACACTCATTTTCTTGCTACAATATCAATCTATACATTTATCATGGCAAACTCTAACACAGTGTCTTTCTTGATAAAGAATAAACTTTGTATTATTTTATTGTAGATGTACTATAAATGTATGCAGATTTGTGAAGCTTTGACACATACATGTATAAATACATTCAATGATTTAGAGAGAGTTACATGTACGTGCTTTCAAGGAACATGGACGAATGGACAGACTGAGTGACTTGGAAAAACTTATTCATCCAGGTGTTCCCCCTTTAGAGTATGAGAAAAAGGATGGGTGTAATTAAAACAGATTTTTTTTTCTTAACAAACAAAATCTGTTAGAAACTGACATATTTCCTCCAAAAAACTTTCAATTTAAACATGTATTAAATTTATTTATTTCTTTACCTACACAGGTTTAGATTTGTTTACCTGTTTAGGTAAAGATTTCATACCAAATGGCATAAATATAAGACAACAATATGGGTTTGTAGAATTTATGGCAATTGCATATTATTTCATCAGATGAATGGTTTCTAATAAAATTTGACCGTCACAATTACAGCGCTTGAAGAAGAAAACAAATAAACTGTTACCAAATAAAAGAAACTGCCATGATATAAAATATAAGAATGATCAAAGTTCTTATATTTCATTTACCTATTTAAGTAAATACTTCTTTCTTTTTCAAGTAAATTTAACGTGTGTTTATTTTTTCTCTCTAGTCAGTTAAAGATATTCCAGTTTCATCAAATTTCATATCGATACTCTGAAAACACTCATTTTCTTGCTACAATATCAATCTATACATTTATCATGGCAAACTCTAACACAGTGTCTTTCTTGATAAAGAATAAACTTTGTATCATTTTATTGTAGATGTACTATAAATGTATGCAGATTTGTGAAAGTTTGACACAAACATGTATAAATACATTCAATGATTTAGAGAGAGTTACATGCTTTCAAGGAACATGGACGAATGGACAGACTGAGTGACTTGAAAAAACTTATTCATCCAGGTGTTCCCCTTTTAGAGTATGAGAAAAAGGATGGGGGTAATAAAACATTTTTTTTTCTTGACAAACAAAATTTGTTAGAAACTGAAATATTTCATCCAAAAAATTTTCAATTTAAACATGTATTAAATTTATTTATTTCTTTACCTACACAGGTTTAGATTTGTTTACCTGTTTAGGTAAAGATTTCATACCAAATGGCATAAATATAAGACAACAATATGGGTAGGTAGAATTTATGGCAATTGCATATTATTTCATCAGATGAATGGTTTCTAATAAAATGTGACTGTCACAATTACAGCGCTTGAAGCAGAAAACAAATAAACTGTAACCAAATAAAAGAAACTGCCATGATATAAAATATAAGAATGGTCAAAGTTTTTATATTTCATTTCCCTTTTTAAGTAAATACTTCTTTCTTTTTCAAGTAAATTTAACGTGTGTTTATTTTTTCTCTCTAGTCAGTTAAAGATATTCCAGTTTCATCAAATTTCATATCGATACTCTGAAAACACTCATTTTCTTGCTACAATATCAATCTATACATTTATCATGGCAAACTCTAACACAATGTCTTTCTTGATAAAGAATAAACTTTGTATCATTTTATTGTAGATGTACTATAAATGTATGCAGATCTGTGAAAGTTTGACACATACATGTATAAATACATTCAATGATTTAGAGAGAGTTACATGCTTTCAAGGAACATGGACGAATGGACAGACTGAGTGACTTGAAAAAGTTTATTTATCCAGATGTTACCCCTTTAGAGTATGAGAAAAAGGATGGGTGTAATAAAACAGATTTTTTTGTCTTGACAAAAAAAATTTGTTAAAAACTGAAATATTTCATCCAAAAAATTTTCAATTTAAACATGTATTTAATTTATTTATTTCTTTCTTTACCTACACAGGTTTAGAATTTTTTACCTGTTTAGGTAAAGATTTCATATCAAATGGCATAAATATAAGACAACAATATGGGTAGGTAGAATTTATGGCAATTGCATATTATTTCATCAGATGAATGGTTTCTAATAAAATGTGACTGTCACAATTACAGTGCTTGAAGCAGAAAACAAATAAACTGTAACCAAATAAAAGAAACTGCCATGATATAAGAATGGTCAAAGTTCTTATATTTCATTTACCTATTTAAGTAAATACTTCTTTCTTTTTCAAGTAAATTTAACGTGTGTTTATTTTTTCTCTCTAGTCAGTTAAAGATATTCCAGTTTCATCAAATTTCATATCGATACTCTGAAAACACTCATTTTCTTGCTACAATATCAATCTATACATTTATCATGGCAAACTCTAACACTGTGTCTTTCTTGATAAAGAATAAACTTTGTATCATTTTATTGTAGATGTACTATAAATGTATGCAGATTTGTGAAAGTTAGACACAAACATGTATAAATACATTCAATGATTTAGAGAGAGTTACATGCTTTCAAGGAACATGGACGAATGGACAGACTGAGTGACTTGAAAAAACTTATTCATCCAGGTGTTCCCCTTTTAGAGTATGAGAAAAAGGATGGGGGTAATAAAACATTTTTTTTTCTTGACAAACAAAATTTGTTAGAAACTGAAATATTTCATCCAAAAAATTTTCAATTTAAACATGTATTAAATTATTTATTTCTTTACCTACACAGGTTTAGATTTGTTTACCTGTTTAGGTAAAGATTTCATACCAAATGGCATAAATATAAGACAACAATATGGGTAGGTAGAATTTATGGCAATTGCATATTATTTCATCAGATGAATGGTTTCTAATAAAATTTGACTGTCACAATTACAGCGCTTGAAGAAGAAAACAAATAAACTGTAACCAAATAAAAGAAACTGCAATGATATAAAATATAAGAATGGTCAAAGTTCTTATATTTCATTTACCTATTTAAGTAAATACTTCTTTCTTTTTCAAGTAAATTTAACGTGTGTTTATTTTTTCTCTCTAGTCAGTTCAAGATATTCCAGTTTCATCAAATTTCATATCGATACTCTGAAAACACTCATTTTCTTGCTACAATATCAATCTATACATTTATCATGGCAAACTCTAACACAGTGTCTTTCTTGATAAAGAATAAACTTTGTATTATTTTATTGTAGATGTACTATAAATGTATGCAGATTTGTGAAGCTTTGACACATACATGTATAAATACATTCAATGATTTAGAGAGAGTTACATGTACGTGCTTTCAAGGAACATGGACGAATGGACAGACTGAGTGACTTGGAAAAACTTATTCATCCAGGTGTTCCCCCTTTAGAGTATGAGAAAAAGGATGGGTGTAATTAAAACAGATTTTTTTTTCTTAACAAACAAAATCTGTTAGAAACTGACATATTTCCTCCAAAAAACTTTCAATTTAAACATGTATTAAATTTATTTATTTCTTTACCTACACAGGTTTAGATTTGTTTACCTGTTTAGGTAAAGATTTCATACCAAATGGCATAAATATAAGACAACAATATGGGTTTGTAGAATTTATGGCAATTGCATATTATTTCATCAGATGAATGGTTTCTAATAAAATTTGACCGTCACAATTACAGCGCTTGAAGAAGAAAACAAATAAACTGTTACCAAATAAAAGAAACTGCCATGATATAAAATATAAGAATGGTCAAAGTTCTTATATTTCATTTACCTATTTAAGTAAATACTTCTTTCTTTTTCAAGTAAATTTAACGTGTGTTTATTTTTTCTCTCTAGTCAGTTAAAGATATTCCAGTTTCATCAAATTTCATATCGATACTCTGAAAACACTCATTTTCTTGCTACAATATCAATCTATACATTTATCATGGCAAACTCTAACACAGTGTCTTTCTTGATAAAGAATAAACTTTGTATCATTTTATTGTAGATGTACTATAAATGTATGCAGATTTGTGAAAGTTTGACACAAACATGTATAAATACATTCAATGATTTAGAGAGAGTTACATGTACGTGCTTTCAAGGAACATGGACGAATGGACAGACTGAGTGACTTGAAAAAACTTATTCATCCAGGTGTTCCCCTTTTAGAGTATGAGAAAAAGGATGGGGGTAATAAAACATTTTTTTTTCTTGACAAACAAAATTTGTTAGAAACTGAAATATTTCATCCAAAAAATTTTCAATTTAAACATGTATTAAATTTATTTATTTCTTTACCTACACAGGTTTAGATTTGTTTACCTGTTTAGGTAAAGATTTCATACCAAATGGCATAAATATAAGACAACAATATGGGTAGGTAGAATTTATGGCAATTGCATATTATTTCATCAGATGAATGGTTTCTAATAAAATGTGACTGTCACAATTACAGCGCTTGAAGCAGAAAACAAATAAACTGTAACCAAATAAAAGAAACTGCCATGATATAAAATATAAGAATGGTCAAAGTTTTTATATTTCATTTCCCTTTTTAAGTAAATACTTCTTTCTTTTTCAAGTAAATTTAACGTGTGTTTATTTTTTCTCTCTAGTCAGTTAAAGATATTCCAGTTTCATCAAATTTCATATCGATACTCTGAAAACACTCATTTTCTTGCTACAATATCAATCTATACATTTATCATGGCAAACTCTAACACAATGTCTTTCTTGATAAAGAATAAACTTTGTATCATTTTATTGTAGATGTACTATAAATGTATGCAGATCTGTGAAAGTTTGACACATACATGTATAAATACATTCAATGATTTAGAGAGAGTTACATGCTTTCAAGGAACATGGACGAATGGACAGACTGAGTGACTTGAAAAAGTTTATTTATCCAGATGTTACCCCTTTAGAGTATGAGAAAAAGGATGGGTGTAATAAAACAGATTTTTTTGTCTTGACAAAAAAAATTTGTTAAAAACTGAAATATTTCATCCAAAAAATTTTCAATTTAAACATGTATTTAATTTATTTATTTCTTTCTTTACCTACACAGGTTTAGAATTTTTTATCTGTTTAGGTAAAGATTTCATATCAAATGGCATAAATATAAGACAACAATATGGGTAGGTAGAATTTATGGCAATTGCATATTATTTCATCAGATGAATGGTTTCTAATAAAATGTGACTGTCACAATTACAGTGCTTGAAGCAGAAAACAAATAAACTGTAACCAAATAAAAGAAACTGCCATGATATAAGATATAAGAATGGTCAAAGTTCTTATATTTCATTTACCTATTTAAGTAAATACTTCTTTCTTTTTCAAGTAAATTTAACGTGTGTTTATTTTTTCTCTCTAGTCAGTTCAAGATATTCCAGTTTCATCAAATTTCATATCGATACTCTGAAAACACTCATTTTCTTGCTACAATATCAATCTATACATTTATCATGGCAAACTCTAACACAGTGTCTTTCTTGATAAAGAATAAACTTTGTATTATTTTATTGTAGATGTACTATAAATGTATGCAGATTTGTGAAGCTTTGACACATACATGTATAAATACATTCAATGATTTAGAGAGTTACATGTACGTGCTTTCAAGGAACATGGACGAATGGACAGACTGAGTGACTTGGAAAAACTTATTCATCCAGGTGTTCCCCCTTTAGAGTATGAGAAAAAGGATGGGTGTAATTTAAACAGATTTTTTTTTCTTAACAAACAAAATCTGTTAGAAACTGACATATTTCCTCCAAAAAACTTTCAATTTAAACATGTATTAAATTTATTTATTTCTTTACCTACACAGGTTTAGATTTGTTTACCTGTTTAGGTAAAGATTTCATACCAAATGGCATAAATATAAGACAACAATATGGGTTTGTAGAATTTATGGCAATTGCATATTATTTCATCAGATGAATGGTTTCTAATAAAATTTGACCGTCACAATTACAGCGCTTGAAGAAGAAAACAAATAAACTGTTACCAAATAAAAGAAACTGCCATGATATAAAATATAAGAATGGTCAAAGTTCTTATATTTCATTTACCTATTTAAGTAAATACTTCTTTCTTTTTCAAGTAAATTTAACGTGTGTTTATTTTTTCTCTCTAGTCAGTAAAAGATATTCCAGTTTCATCAAATTTCATATCGATACTCTGAAAACACTCATTTTCTTGCTACAATATCAATCTATACATTTATCATGGCAAACTCTAACACAGTGTCTTTCTTGATAAAGAATAAACTTTGTATCATTTTATTGTAGATGTACTATAAATGTATGCAGATTTGTGAAAGTTTGACACAAACATGTATAAATACATTCAATGATTTAGAGAGAGTTACATGTACGTGCTTTCAAGGAACATGGACGAATGGACAGACTGAGTGACTTGGAAAAACTTATTCATCCAGGTGTTCCCCCTTTAGAATATGAGAAAAAGGATGGGTGTAATAAAACAGATTTTTTTTTCTTAACAAACAAAATCTGTTAGAAACTGACATATTTCCTCCAAAAAACTTTCAATTTAAACATGTATTTAATTTATTTATTTCTTTCTTTACCTACACAGGTTTAGAATGTTTTACCTGTTTAGGTAAGGCCACACTTAAAAATATTTTGGTTTGCCCAAACCCTACCCAAAGGTTGAGACAGTGGGTAGGTAGGTAGGCCTTTTCTTCTTTTTTTTCAAAAAAAGAAATTGAAGTATCAGATGTTTATTAGTCTTCATGGCTATTTGATTAAAAAAAAACTTCTTCAAATCAGGACAATAAAAGAATTTGAGTAGGCAGCTTTTTTCTGGGTAGGTAGTGTTTGGGCAAACAAACCTATTATTTATTATGGCCTAAAGATTTCATACCAAATGGCATAAATATAAGACAACAATATGGGTAGGTAGAATTTATGGCAATTGCATATTATTTCATCAGATGAATGGTTTCTAATATAATTTGACTGTCACAATTACAGTGCTTGAAGCAGAAAACAAATAAACTGTAACCAAATAAAAGAAACTGCCATGATATAAAATATAAGAATGGTCAAAGTTCTTTTATTTCATTTACCTATTTAAGTAAATACTTCTTTCTTTTTCAAGTAAATTTAACATGTGTTTATTTTTACTCTCTAGTCAGTTAAAAATATTCCAGTTTCATCAAGTTTCTACTGATACTCTGAAAACACTCATATTCTTGCTACAATATCTATACATATATCATGGCAAACTCTAACACAATGTCTTTCTTGATAAAGAATAAACTTTTTGTATCATTTTATTGTAAATGTACTAAATATATGCAGATTTGTGAAAGTTTGACACATACATATGGTGCTCAACCTTCATATATAAAATTTCATCAAAGTTCATTCAATGATTTAGAGAGAATTATACATGCTTTTAAGTCAGGTGCATGGCTAACCCTATTTAGTTGGGTTAGTTTTCATCATAAATTTCTGATCAATTTTCCAGAATTCAAAATTATTCCAGATTCAAATAATTCCTTGTTTTAGGGCAATTACATTTAATGTTTCATCAGATGAATGGTTTCTAATAAAATTTGACTGTCACAATTACAGCGGTTGAAGCAGAAAACAAATAAAATGTAACCAAATAAAAGAAACTGCAATTATATAAAATATAACAATGGTCAAAGTTCTTATTTCATTTACCTATTTAAGTAAACACTTCTTTTACCCTGCTTACCCTTCCAGAGCACCTGAGATCACCCCCAGTTTTTGGTGGGGTTCGTGTTTCTTAGTCTTTATTTTTCTGTGTTGTATTTTGTGTTCCGTTGTTTGTCTGTTTATCTGTTTCTTTTTTAGCCATGACTTTATCAGTTTATTATTTTTTACTTATGAGATTTAACGTCCCTTTGGTTTTTGGCTCCCCTTTTTCTTTCTTTTTCAAGTAAATTTAACATGTTATATACAAATTTTTGTCATGTTGGAAGACGTCAAACCTTATACTTGAGTGATGGGTCAACGTACCTTTTTCGAGTGACGGCATAGCTTTGCAGCTATGCCGTACAGATGGGTGCGGTCCTAACCTTGACAAAAGTTAACTTAGAGTTAACTTGTTGACTGCTTTCTAAGTTAACTTGAGAATTTTTAAGCAGTCAAGCAAGTTAACTTCGTTGTTGGTGGACCAGACCTACGGTCTGCTTTTTTAGGACTGCTGCAGACCTATCGACAAGTCTGCTCCAGACCAGACCTGTGGACAAGTCTGCTTTTGACCAGTCCTGAGGACAGGTCTGCCCCAGACCAGACCTGTGGACAAGTCTGCTTTTGACCAGTCCTAAGGACAGGTCTGCCTCAGACCAGACCTGTGGACAGGTCTGCTCCTGACCAGACCTGAGGACAGGTCTGCTTTTGACCAGACCTGTGGACACGTCTGCTATTGACCAGACCTGAGGACAGGTCTGCTTATGACAGATTATCGTTATAAGAGTTTTCATATCAGACTTGAGCTTTCATTAAAATATGTAAACAACATTCGCATTGTTTTTCCACAGATATCATTTATTATTTACTCGCTAGACTCTACTAGATATTATACAAATGCTCTCTTTTATTTGATATACATGTATTTTTATATAAATAAAAAATGGCTATACGATCACACAGAGTTTTTTTTTTATTAGAAGGCGGATAGAAAGGTTATCCAACGCATCGGAACAATATTCTTATATCACGGGATATCGGCAACATTGTCTACGTTACTTCGTTCCCCGTTGTTTACCTGTCCCTTCCTAAATTTTACTTTATGCATAAATTTATACTTGCATGGATATTTCATTGATATTCAACTTGTTTGCATTGGATTTACTATTCTATTTCCCGCAGTATATTCTAACAGAAATTGTACAGTGTCCGTAAGCATACGATGTGGTAAAACTATCAACAATCTCGTCAAATTCGTCAGATTTATCGAGAGATTTGTCATTGCCGATATTTATATGGGACGTCCTAAAATTATACTCAATGCGCACTTTAATGAAATAGTTGCCACTTGACGTTTAACTATAAACAAAATCAATCAACCGACATAATAGATTCCAAGAAGAGAACCTCGTATACTTTTTTTTATTAAATCATTGTAAACAGTACAAATGAATTCAGACATGTCAGTGTTGGTACTTTGATGATGTGGCATAATAGTTTTGTTTTACACGTACACCATCATGAACTCCTATATATGATGTGACTGTTATTATAAATAAAGAGATGAAATTCTGACATTCTCAATTTATTCAGAATATTTTTTGCATTAATGGTTTTCCAATATTATTGATTACGTGTACATTTACGGTCCTACTAAAATGTGAACAGGAGCGCCAGGAGAAGACATTAAGGCCCTCGGTACAATGGTATGCGGGTATATAGATTTGCAAATAAAAGTGCACATATGATCAGTTTTGGTCAAATAGTTTTGTTTTCCAAGTCAGCATGAGGTATTAAAACTACTGAAATTTTGTTACGTATCAATATTTTGAATAAAAGGAGGACACGCTGGTATCCTAAATTTATGCGAACAAAAATTTGTTGTTATTAAATTGCAATATTGCTGTCCATTGTCATGATTATATTATACAATGATTCCTGACATAAAAAATATGGCTGATTAATACTATGCGGGTACATCATGGTGTATATAGATTTACAAATTAAAGTGCACATATGGTCAGTTTTGGTAATGCGGTCAAATAATTTTGTTGTACAAGTCAGCTGGAGGTATCAAAACTACTGAAATTTTGTTACGTATCAATATTTTGAATAAAATGAGGACATGCTGGTATCCTAAATTTATGTGAACAAAAATTTGTTGTTATTATATTGCAATATTGCTGTCCATTGTCATGATTGTATTATACATTGATTCTGGCATAAAAAATATGGCTGATTAACTATGCGGGTATATAGATTTACAAATTAAAGTGCACAAATGGTCAGTTTTGGTGGATGCGATCAAATAATTTTGTTGTACAAGTCAACTGGAGGTATCAAAACTACTGAAATTTTGTTATGATCAATATTTTGAATAAAATGAGGACATGCTGGTATCCTAAATTTATGCGAACAAAAATTTGTTGTTATTATTTTGCAATATTGCTGTCCATTGTCATGATTGTATTATACATTGAATCCTGACATCAAAAATGTGGCTGATTTACTATGCGGGTATATAGATTTACAAATTAAAGTGCACATATGGTCAGTTTTGAACTTTTGGTGGATGCGGTCAAATAATTTTGTTGTACAAGTCAACTGGAGGTATCAAAACTACTGAAATTTTGTTACGTATCAGTATTTTAAGTAAAAAGAGGACATGCTGGTACCCTTAATTTAGGCGAACAAAAATTTGTTGTTATTATATTGCAATATTGCTGTCCATTGTCATGATTGTATTATACATTGAATCCTGACATAAAAAATATGGCTGATTAACTATGCGGGTATATAGATTTACAATTTAAAGTTCACATATGGTCAGTTTTGGTAATGTGGTCAAATAATTTTGTTGTACAAGTCAGCTGGAGGTATCAAAACTACTGAAATTTTGTTACGTATCAATATTTTGAATAAAATGAGGACATGCTGGTATCCTAAATTTATGCGAACCAAAATTTTTTGTTATTATATTGCAATTTTGCTGTCCATTGTCATGATTGTATTATACATTGAATCCTGACATAAAAAATATGGCTGATTAACTATGCGGGTATATAGATTTACAAATTAAAGTGCACATATGGTCAGTTTTGGTGGATGCGGTCAAATAATTTTGTTGTCAACTGGAGGTATCAAAACTAATGAAATTTTGTTACGTATCAATATTTTGAATAAAATGAGGACATGCTGGTATCCTAAATTTATGCGAACAAAAATTTGTTGTTATTATTATATTGCAATATTGCTGTCCATTGTCATGATTGTATTATACATTGAATCCTGACATAAAAAATATGGCTGATTTACTATGCGGGTATATAGATTTACAAATTAAAGTGTATTATACATTGAATCCTGACATAAAAAATATGGCTGATTTACTATGCGGGTATATAGATTTACAAATTAAAGTGCATATATGGTCAGTTTTGGTGGATGCGGTCAAATAATTTTGTTGTACAAGTCAACTGGAGGCATCAAAACTACTGAAATTTTGTTACGTATCAGTATTTTAAGTAAAAAGAGGACATGCTGGCACCCTTAATTTAGGAAATTTGTTGTTATTATATTGCAATATTGCTGTACATTGTCATGATTGTATTATACATTGAATCCTGACATTAAAAATAAGGCTGATTTACTATGCTGGTATATAGATTTACAATTTAAAGTTCACATATGGTCAGGAGTGCACCCATCTGTAGATGTAGATGTGTTTAAGTTTTCTCTCTAGTAAAGTCAAAGATAGTACAGTTTCTTCAATTTTCATACTGATATTCTGATGAACACCCATATTCTTTAACTACAAGACCATTTTTATAAAACCCATTCAATGATTTGTATTTTTTTTACTTATTTCTATCACTCAGTCACTGGGATTACCTCTAGCCTCTGTAAAATGCATTTTTGATGCTATATTATCTGTGGGAAAGTAATGTTTGAAGTGTTAAAAATTATTTTAACAAAGTTTGTCTGTATGTCATGTATGTAAGAAGTAGATGCTCAAACATCAATGTTTTGTATGTCAACTTCTTTGATAACAAAGGGATACATATATGATTGGGGAGAGAAACAGGTAGTTTTCATATTTTGTGTAACTAAAAATCTTCCTCAAAAAAAAAGAGCACCTCAAATGAAGAGTTTTATGAACCAAAGTTGATGTATCTAAAAATGTGATATTAAGATATATGATATTAAAGTAGTCTTCTACAATAACAAAATTTTATGTACTAACATAATGGAGTTAACTAAAAAAATGAAAGTCTCAGTTCTTTACAGCAGGTGTTGGCGTAAGGCAAGGGGATGTTTTGAGTCCCAATTTATTGAAGTCTATGGAGTATAGAGGTGAAAAATTATTGTTATATATATATCTTGAATACATCATACAGATAATAAAACTGTAGTTAAGAGTAGGATTATGGAAGGGAAAGTTCTAGTTGGTCATAATACTTTATACTATCAAAAGTGGTACACATTCAAAACTAGTAAGACAAGAAATTAAGATAGATAACAAAATATGATAACATGAAATTACTGCAGATAATGAGATATGCATTATAAATTGTGTATAAAAACCAACTTAACATACAAATAAAGATTTGAGAATAGGCCAACTCGCAGTTAAAGCCAAAAACAATCAACAAAAAAAATTATAAATCAGAGACTAAAATCATATCAAAACACATCCCAGAAAAAAAAGTG
This sequence comes from Mytilus galloprovincialis, assembly GCA_037788925.1. Taxonomy (NCBI): domain Eukaryota; kingdom Metazoa; phylum Mollusca; class Bivalvia; order Mytilida; family Mytilidae; genus Mytilus; species Mytilus galloprovincialis. The sequence continues at coordinate 1,250,970 of JAWDJN010000024.1, read as the reverse complement.
ACATGGAAATTTATGCCTTTACACCCAGGTATTCCCTCTAATAAGAATAAAAAGTAAGAAATGATTACACCAAATCTTCTTTTTTATATGTACAACATTTTTTTTTGGCTGGTAAACACAATTTGTGAGAATCAAATATTTCATCAAAATAATTTTCAATCAAAACTTTTCTTCAATTAATTCATTTCTTTACCTGAACAGGATTAGCTTTTTTTACCTGTTTAGGTAAAGATTTCATACATATTGGCAAGACAACATTATGGGTATTTAGAATTTAGAATAGCGCAATTTCATATTGTTTCATTCAATGAATGCTTTTAAATAAAATTTGATTGTCACATAAACAGCAGCTGAAGCAGAATACAAATGTTTATCTTATCTGTATAAACCAAATTTTAAATGAAACTGTGATGATATAAAATTAGAATATTTGTCCAGGTTCTCATTTCATTTACCTATGTAAGTAAAAAAATCTTTCTCTTTAGAGTTAATTTAACGTGTGTTTATTTTCTTTCTCTAGTCAGGCAAAGATATTGCAGTTTCTTCAATTTTCTTACTGATAGGGACTTTTAGCATATATATCTATGTTTTTTCTTAAAAAAAATTCTGTTCAAGCAGATGACGAAAGAAATATTTCAGATGTTCCCCATACCTTGATGACCCTCATAAAACAAATTTGATTGAAAGCGTTGAAAAATTAAATTAAATGGTTTGCATGAATTGTGGAAAAAAAATCTGACTCGGACAAGAAAAAAACATATAGCCGCCCGCCCCCCCCCCCCAAAAAAAAACCTCCTCCCCCCTCCCCCGTTTTCCCCCACCTAACTTTTGCAAAACAACATTTATCATTTGGACTTATTATTATTTAATTGACAGGAAAATTTGGCCTGCAACCCCACCCCCACCCCAAAAAAAACCAACAAAAATATGTAGCCCCCTCCCCCTTTAGAAATTAGATGATTAGATCTGACCATGACAAAATATTTTTCAATTTTAACTTGCTCAGTTCAGTAGGCCCATTGTTTACCCTTTGAAAATGTTAAACAAAATGACGACGGAATTCTTATTTTCATTTAATTTCTCGGGCTTCGGGTCGATTCTCCACGGAGGTTTTTTTTTCATATCGTATACGGACTCAATGGTCCCAACACCTAAATCTTATAAGACTGACAGAGTTATCTTCCACAATTCACTAGTTTTTTTTTTTGTTTACGCATACACGTAAACTTCTTAAAATGGCTCAACTTTTGAAGCCACGTGCGCCACTTGAAATGTTTCGTGCCCCTTTCCAAAAGTTGGAAAAAACAACGCAGAAAAGATCGAAAATCACGGTAAAAATATACCCTATCACTGCATAAATTGTGTTTTCCACAGTTGGCCAATCGTAGTTGGCTTATAATAACACAATTTTTACCTGGAAATCGATAAATACTATAATATTCACCTGTGTTCATTGATCTCTGACCCGCACAATCACACGACCATAAGCTGAACAACGTACAAAAGCATCATGGGATAGCGTTCTCGTGTCATACGGCGGTAAATTCAAAAATATTACCGATCTCGGAAATGCATTAAAATACAGATTACGCATAACCGTAAATTGTCTTTACGGAAATAGGTAAATGAAATTGACTTCTGCCAGTGAGACCCCAGACTGTACCAGTACGAAAGTTTTCCCCCAATCTAAAGAAATACTGCCCTGACGAGGTTTAAATATCCAAGTCTGGACATTGAGTTCAAGCACGAGATAAACGATCCCCGCGAAAAAGTGACCGGACAACTATAGTTATATATAGTATCTAAAAATAGAAAAAGGGGAATTTACGATGACCCACAAACGTTACAATACCACCTACCCAGAAAAACAAATCGTCCGCGATTTGACAACATAGTAAGACAATTTAAAGGACAAGACACGGTTGTCTTTAAACAGTTGAATATGTGCAATTTATTGTATATAATTTAAAATTTCAAAGTCTAAATGTTGATAAATGTCCAAGAAGGTCCAAACAGTGATGAAGGTCTAAATGGTGACGAAGGTCCAAATAGTGATGAAGTTACAAATGGTGACGAAGGTCCAAATAGTGATGCAGGTTCAAATGGTGACAAAGGTCCAAACATTTCCATTGTTGAAGGCAATGTCCAAGCGAATTAAGAATTGGATCCATATACGTCTTTAATATTCTTTTCCTCCAACAATACACAAACACTGAAAAATAATAACTGACAAAAAATAGAATCAAATCAAAATAAAAAAAAAAACTTTATATTTTTGGAGATACCGACAACGACATAATTATATTAACATTTTACGTGCAGAGCACGGAGATTGGGGAAGGTAGACATTCGAAATTAAAGTAATTTTGGATACATGTAATCTAAAATGAACTAAGGCCAAGCAATTATTTTCGAGAAAATCAGTACCGATTACATGAGTGTGCTACAAGAACAAACTAATTATGTAATTAAACAGTATTTCCAATATAGAATAATTATTACTACAAATCAATATATCTAATGCAATGAAGTTAAATAAGTGTTTATGGTGTGTGTATTAAACCCAACTTCAGACGTACAGTAAGCAAACTATGCATAAGAAAGATAACAATCACGTGCAAATGCTGTTCTTTTATTTCAGAGTGCATTTTTTTTTATAATTGTCATTATTGAATTTACTGTTTCGTTGTATTGTCAGTATGCAGTCAGAAGTCCTGGAGCGAAAGCACAGGCCGAACCCTCTCTACATGCAACGTAAATGGGTTTTCGTGTGTAAACGTATTTTTCATTCATAATCTGTCTCATGACATTATACCCTGCTAGCTCAGCCATTTACGTTACTGGTAGAGAGGGTTCGGCCTGTGCTTTCGCTCCAGGACTTCTGACAGCATACTGACAATACAACGAAACAGTAAATTCAATAATGACAGGAATAAGAAACCTAAAAATGACCAGTGATGACGATTTGCCAAGCAATGTATTTGCTCATATAACAAATGACCAAAATTCATAAAACAGTTTCATATTTAATAGACAAAGACAATATAAATACATAAATATCGCGGTATCTCCATGTGAAAATGTCAATTCAGAATTTCAATACATTTTCGAACTTCCCCTTTTTGGACAAACGATGCGGTGAAAAATACCCATACAAGTTAACCATTTCAAAGAAGCGTTTGGCCTTAGTGCTATCTAATTGAATAAAATAAAATACTAGAATTTTGAGGTGTCCGTTTACTTTAAATATTGAGAGCTGTACACTATTCGTTTTTAACTAAATTCAATCAATCAAGTTGTGACGTCAACCTTCCGAGACAAAATAATTATACCCACTGGTTCCCATCGACTTTGTTAGACTAGAACATGAATCTCATTATTCTATGACTAGGGAACAAAAATCGATCCAGTAAAAAAAAACCATCGCATTTCCCGATTAGTTTTCAATCCAACCAGAGCAATGTCTGAAAAACGTTTTTCAGTAAAATTGACCAGTTCAAGATCCAAAACCAAAACATGCGATAATACAAAATTCTATTTCAGAGTAATGTTACAGGCATTTTCTAAATTTAGGCATTTTGTAAAATGACTGAAATTTTTAGGCATTTTCTAAAATGCCTACATGATTTAGGCATTTTACAATTTGACTGTTATTTTCAGGCATTTCATAAAATGCCTGAAAAAATTGTAAGGCATTTTGAATGTACTCAAAATTTAACGACTGGAAATATCAAATAGATAATTTTATTCTACCATTAAATATAGCATGCAATTTAAACAGCTACAGTTTTATAATTGTAATTAAATCATTTATATTAACACCGAAACCCCAAGGGTGACTGGGGTATAGAAATATGGTCACTTGGTCTTCTCCCGACCGGCAGTAAAACGCTTGCCGAAGTGGGGCGTCCGTTTGGCTGTGCGGGATGTATCAAGTTCGCAGTCACGTCCGTCAGAAGGGGACGTTAAATCCGATGCCTCGTGTAAAAAAAGTGCCACGCTCTTTGCACGTTAAGAACCCTTGCAACAACTCTTTGAGAGGTCCGTAGGTGGCCTGTTGCAAGGCAAAATTTCTGTCCCTATCCAATATACCCTCATTTTCCAGTGGCAGTCCAAATTTCCCCGACCATCATCCTAGATGGCCTGTATTACAACAACCTACCTATTGTATTTATTGTGAACTTGTTCTCGTCCTGAATATGCATGAAATATTTGCCACTGGACGTTAAGCAACCAACAATCAATCAATCAATTAACACTGAAGATGACAATTATTTGTTGCTACATGTAATGTTTGGATGACAGCGACTGTTTCACATTTGTCCTGACTTTTTGCAAAGACAACGTTTAGTGTTACATCTAGTCTTACCACAAGCACTACATCCACGTTTTGTGTAACCCTGACCATCACACAAAGAAACTTTACTGACAGTTTTCTAAAGGATATTTCATTATCATAATTTACAGATTGAATAGCAATAAAGTTACTGTCAGACAGTTCAAACTGATTCCTTGTGTAAAGTCCACGTAGTATTCCATCTTTAAATCCCAGTTGATAACCATGTTCTTTCCAGTAACAACAGCCTCTGTGCGTCCGTTCGTGTGTGCTTCCGTTCGCTTCAGGTTAAAGTTTTTGGTCAAGGTAGTTTTTGAAGAAGTTGAAGTCCAATCAACTTGAAACTTAGTACACATGTTCCCCATGATATAATCTTTCTAATTTTAATGCCAAATGATAGTTTTGACCCCAATTTCACGGTCCACTGAACATAGAAAATGATAGTGCGAGTGGGGCATCCGTGTACTATGGACACATTCTTGTTTTACACATCATTTCAACAACACTTTGGACTTTTAGTCATTAATCAACTTGAAGAAACAAACAATCCATCACATGAAGGATACTTAGTCTGAGAATATTGATTACCTAATGGTTTAGACATCAAAATTGTTGAACCCAGGTCAGGAGACATCAGTTCCTCTTAACTCTACCTTATTGACAGATCTCACAACTCCAGCTGTTTAAACTAATCCTCCATCACCAGTTCACCAAGATACAGAGGACTATCAGCATGTCCTGTAGCACGTCCAATGTCTCCGTTGTCACCAACTCCAGTCTGTCCAGGAACAATAGTTATCAAAGGTACGAGGATTATAATTTAGTACGCCAGACGCGCGTTTCGTTTACATATGACTCACCAGTGACGCCCATATCCTGAATAGTCGACATTAGGTCACAAGGTAGTACAAAAACTAAAAGTGAGGCTGACGACTCTGATGTTCCTGGGAGAAAAGTAAAACCAGTTACAATCCCTAAAACCAGGTCACAAAGAAAAACACAAACAAAAAGTCACACTGATGACTTCGATGATGAGAAAATATCTAAAACAGTAAAAAATCCAGATAAAAGCCCCAAAATGAAGGCTCAAAGAAAAAGACAAATAAAAATCTCTAGAAAGTGACTCTGAAGACTCTGAAGACTCAAAAACTGTTAAACATGTAGTTGACAAACCCAAATCAATGTCACAAAGAAAAAGAAATAAAGCAGACAACACCATGCACACAGATAAACAGAGAACTAGGAAGGCAGTGCGTTGTGAAATTTGCGGAGTTCCGCAACAAAACATTTGGAGACATGAAAAGGTCACATGGCACAGAAATCGAGAAAAAAAAGAAGATAAAGTGGTTTTCAGTAAAGGCTATATCACATATGTACGCCCAGCTCTTAGGAAGATAAAAAGATGTCCGCCTGTAAAATACAGATTGGCTAATACACACCAACATTTTTCCATTTCTAAAACTATTTGGATTAACAAAACCAGCGAGAGCGACAACGACTGTTCAATAGATTTAGGAGGTTTGTCCCTAAAGACAACCACTTGTTAATTTCTAGCGGTGGGAAAATGACAGTAATGAAACCAACAATATGTAGACAAAATAGACTGCCTGACTTATGAGTTTAACTACGATGATAAATGATAACTTACTTAAAGATTAATCCGGCAGACGTAAAACGCTAATATGTTTATGAATAATAAGAGGACTTGTATTTATGTTTAAAAATGGTGGTTGGTCAACTTTTTGTTCTTTTTCTGGAACACCCACAGCATCAGGAATTGCTGTATTAATAGACCCAAGTTAGAAAGTTGCTTGTTTGTTAATATAGAACAAGCGTTGTTTCCCCTGAAACCTGAATTAACAGATTTGTATTTTTTTATTTCTTTAATCTGGCGATGAACTGTAACCTTTTTGATACTACCGGTAAATGTTTGTAAATTATCTTTTAATCTGTTCAGCTGTTACGTCAGTGTCGGTAACAATATAATGATTGATTGTTGGTTGCTTTACGCCGCATTAGCACAAAAAGGCATTATTATATCTTCTTAATTTCATTCAAACTCTTATTTGTAACACACTTATCAATTGATGCTGTTTTCTGGTGAACTTACAGGTTTGAATACGATCCTTAACTTTGACTATACAAATTTCGATGGTAAAATGAAATACTCAGATAGGTATAAAATATGATATGATTGCCGATATAAATAACTCTTAACCATAAACCAAATGACAATAAAGTTAGCAGGCACTACTAAAGGCAATTTCATCAAACTACATTTATAATATACGATTGGTGATGGAATCTTTTTTCATTTTTTTATTAAAAATTTCTAGTAGACGGAGAAATAATCCAAATTCCTAGTACGTATCCCTTCGTCGTATTTATTGATCTTGACTGAATTATGATGCATATATTACGAATATAAACGAACTGTTCAAACCTTTTGGATGGTTACATGATAATTCTAATTTCCAAGAATTTTCATGATTTTGCAAATGTAGATTTTGTATAATTGTATATATTTTTTTTTAGATTTTTCATTATTTCGAAAGTAAACTTTTATGAACATTCCTACCGTCTTCTTTTTAAAACCATGCTATAGAGTTATTTATTAACACACACTACTGATCTTTTACTGAAATAACGCGCGTATGGCGTATATACAAATTTTAATTCTGGTATATATGATGAGTTTTTTACAACCACTGGGTCGATGTCACTGCTGATGGAGATTTATTTCCCCGAGGGTATCACAAGCCCAGTAGTCAGCACTTTTTTGTGCTGACATGAATTGTCATTGATATGGTTATAGTTATAAATTTACTGTTTACAAAATTTAGAATTTTTTGAAATACTAATGCTTTTCTACCTCAGGCATAGATTACCTTAGCTGTATTTGGCAACACTTTTAGGAATTTTGGTCCTCAAAGCTCTTCAACTTCGTACTTTTTTGGCCTTTTTAATTTTTTTTTATTCGAGCGTCTCTGATGAGTCTTTTGTAGACGAAACGCGTGTCTAGCGTATATACAAATTTTAGTCCTGGTATATATGATGAGTTTATTTATTGTCAAAAATTGTTTATAATTAGCGTTAAAATATCAATATTTATGATTTTTTTCTTTTGTAGACCATACTTGAGGAAAACTGAAAAAAAAGAACACCAGAACAGATACAAATACAGATTCAGATACATACATAGTTATCATGAATAAAAATGAAGACAGATTCGTTTATTAGTTTTTGTTGCTTCCTATTTGAAATTTTAACAGAGCTTTGTTTTTTCTTTTGAATTGTTTCATTTTGTCATTTTGAAACCATTACGAATAGGTCAGATTGTTCGATCTTCAAGAACGTAAAGTAGAATGGTTTTAGTAGATATAGGACGATGTGGTATAAATGCCAACGAGACAACTCTCTATCCAAAAAACAAGTTGTCGTTTTAGGTATACTACTTATGTATATATAAAATCTTCCAATAAGGAATACAAAGAAAGGTCTGTAATATAAACAAACCTAATTTATAACACTTGATACATATGGGGTTGATATCAACAATAAAACTAAATAATTAGAGCTAGATAAAACTTCCTGTAAAGATTTACAAGAAACAAAATTAAACCAATATAAATAACTACCGATCACCGTATGACCTGCAGTTATTAACAAAGCCCATACATTTTTAAGGTCGATATTTGCATCATAAGCAAAAACGGTTGAAATATTCCTCCCTAGAAGCCTTTAGTGAGTTCTAAGCATTTTTGTCTATCAAGGAAACGCTCAAACTCAACATATGTACATATACCGGATCAAAGAGCTATATGACTAACTACTTTTAATATGTACTATATCAAACCGTTGAGAAAGCAATTTGACAAAATACGAATTGAAAGGAAATACATTTTCAGTTCATTATAGCGATATTTCGTCGCTATACATTGCTATAAACACTTGAATACATAATTCTGTCTTTATTTCTCGTCTTCAACTAGCTTTCAATAACTGCCACACATACTGCATCTTTTCTTGGTCCAGTGACGTTTTTCTATGTATGATTTTGACGATTTGACCCCTTTTCAACTTGGTTTTTAATTGGTGAAGTTGTGCCTTTCAAAAACGTTTAAACCCACTGATATTTATATGTAACTGTCCTAAGTCTGAAGCCTGTAGTACAATAGTTGTAGTTGCTTTATATTACTTGATTTATTTAGCTTTACTGGGCGCAGTTCAAACCGTTTGCTAATCATTGACCAATCAATCTATTGATAGGTGTCTTGGGATAAACACATTAATGAAGTGTCCAATTATGATCATTGTAATTTCGTTTGGTACGACTGATTGGTAATTAGAAATCCATGGTGATTATGACGGCAATTATCCTCATCACAGCTCTTCAGTTGGGGTTCGTGTTGTTTATTCTTTAGTTTTCTATGTGGTGTCATGTGTACTTTTGTCTGTTTGTCCTATTCAATTTTAGCCATGGTGTTGGATTATTTTTGATTTATGAGTTTGACTCTCCCTCTGGTATATTTCGTCCCTTTCTAATTGACTGTCCTCATGCAAGTTAAAACACAGGCTCCGCCCGGTCAGTTGAAATAACTTCGGTAACATATCTTGGCAGAGTTTAATCAACTAGTGATTAATTTCTCTTAAAGGTCCCAGTGAAACTACACAGAACAGTGGCTATTGTATTTATTCAGTAGAACGGATAAACTCTCAAAAGTTTAAAACCGTGCCCATAAAGAGTAGCACTCTGGAAAACTTTCATTCGGTTCGGAATGAACGTTCTTAAGTGATGCATAATAAAAAGATGTGGTACGGTTGCCAAATAAGACAGCTCTCTACAAGACGCCAGAAATAAACAACTATAGGTCATCGTATGGCCTTCAACAATGAGCAAAGCCCATACCGCATAATCGGCTCTGTTTTATACTGATTAAAAGTATTTAGTAAAATTGAGAATGAAAATGGGGAATGTGTCAAAGAGACAACAGATATATGTGATCTTTACATACGAGTTAAATGTACATTCTTCATATGTAAACAATTAAATGAACAACATCAAAATATTTCATTTTTTAAATTTTAAGCTTTTATTATAAATGGATTTTATCAGAAATCATACGATTATATTTATTTTGGAATCGCGGTCAAGTAAATTATTACTGTTTGGTTTGAAATCAGAAATTTCTAATTTTCGGTTTTAAAATAGTTTTCGTTATAATTTATTATAACCATATATTTTTGAAATCGGCATACAATAAGTCATCAACCTGGGCATGATATTTCAAACCTTATTTTAATGGTATCATATCATAATATATCGTTTCGGGTGGAAAGACCTTCAATTGTTCTCTGAAGATTTGGTTTTTAATTATGTTTTATTTTTTCTTTAGATTAGGTTCCCCTAAACAATACAAACGACACCCAATGCATACGAACACTACTTCCGAATTCAACCTGTATTTTATACCAAATATATGAAATAAAATTCTTTGATACCAATTTGAAATACACATTCAAAATACCGGTTCCAATTTACTCAAAAGCGACAAAAGTTACATGCTCAAATTTGTCACCTCTGTTCTGTTCATTATTTTCTAATGAAAAATTTCTAAAGATCAAGGTTTACTTCAAGAAGCACTGAAACTTGACAATCAATAAACCAACATTCAATGTTTTTTTCTACCTCAGGGATAGCTTTACCTTTAATAGCTGTATTTGGCAAAACTGTATGGAATTTTTGGTCCTCGATACACATCAAATTCGAACTTTATTTGGCCTTTAGCCTTTTTTTATTCGAGCTGATGAATCTTTTGAAGACGAAACACGCGTCTGGCGTAAATATAAAATTTTAATCCTGGTATCTCTGATGAGTTGATTCAATTGTAATTCGTAAATATTTATGAATTTTATAATAATGTTATATTTGTACGGTGCCAAAAAGGCCTTTGACAAATATTTTCTTTAGATGGGTATTTATTCAATAAACAATTATATATGTTTTGTATTGCAAGTTTTCAAGATTATTGGGTATAATCATAATAAAAACGTATATAACATAATTTAATACAATCAATAGACATCAACCTTAACCAGCAGTAATTAGCATTTTCTTTCAATGGACTGTAATCTTTCATCCTGTGTTATAACAAATGGTTACATACACAACCAAACAAGCCAATCCCCAAGCTGATACATACAAGCTTTGTTTTTCTTTAAAGTTCTTAAAAACTTCTCAATTTGAGAAATGTTGTTTGATTTGCTCAATCGTTTCTATATACGGGATGCCGTTCGAAATTAAACCTACAATTGTCCACACTCAAAAAATAAATCAATATTGTAAAATAATCAAATTGATATTTTCTTGAAAAACTTTCCTTATATTCAGTCAGGAGTCAGAATTGTCAACAAATTCCAGAGACAACAAACAATCCGACCAAAAGTTAGAAAACAGCCCAAGGCAACCAGTGGGTTTTCTGTACAGCAAGACACATCTTTTGCATAAAAAAGAGTAAAAGTTGTTACATTGTATTGACAGAAAAACTTTTTTCAATTTTAGTTGTCATTTACACATGAAGGAAGTGTACCAGACTTATGAAGATACTCATGACAATGCTGTTCTATTGAAAAGAGCGAGAATATCAAAACCAGAGGTAACATTGCAATTTCTTAGACCACATAACTTACATACAAGGTACTAGGAGTATATCTAAGTATGCCAGACGCGTACAAATGTTTTTAAAGCTAAACAAGTACGAAGTTGAAGAGCATTCAGGATCCAAAATTCTAAAAAGTTTTATTGAACTTTTGTTTATGATAATTGTATTAAGTTAAACCTTCAATCGATCACATTCTAAAAATAATTGTATAGACCTGCCGTCGATTAAATGCTTTTCTTTTTAAAGGAGAAGGTCCGGTAAGGGCCGATTTCGGCCTCAATTTTCAAGTTCATCAAACGAAAGATTTTAGACATTTTCTAAACACTTAAGTGTCTATTTCAATTGATTCGATTCGTTAATGTGGAAGATTTTAACTTAATAAGTCATTTAAAACGCCCCGATTCAAGGTTAAATATGAAAAATCTATCAAATATGCCAAAAATCGTCACTTTTTAGATGGTTTTTGTCAAAAATGAAAGTGGCCGCATCCGTGTTCATCCTCAACCTTTATATATATTATGTATTATCATCAAATACAACTTACATTTCAATATTATGAATGAACACGAATGCGGCCACTTTCATTTCAGACGGAAACCGTCTAAAATTTAACTAAAATGCTACAATTGTGAAGATTTCAGTAATTTAGCATGACTTAATGATGCTAGTACCCGATATATGTGCATTGTGTTGTCAAAAACAGCCCATATTTATGTAGCAGAGGCATTCTACTTTGCAATAAATATCTAAACGATTACATTTTCACAATTTTCTAAAACTGCTATATTTTGAGGCCAAAAAGGGGTCTTACTGAACCTACTCCTTTGACTGCAAAGATATTACTGGAAATCGATCATATTCTATAAATATTTGTCTAGAATGTTCACCAAACCTGCCATCAGTGCATTGATAATTTTCCACATTTTAATGTGATTTTGACGATTTTTTGGATATTTTTTTTTGATGTTACCTTGAATCGGTCATTTAATAAATATAATTTTCGGATGTGTACTTACAGTTGGATCAGATAAAACAATAACAAACCACAACTTTATATGTTTTATTCTACATTTGACTGCAATTTGGACAACTATTTTGATATTTGAGAAATCAACCATATTTTATTGATATTTGTATAAAATGTTCACCAAACCTGTTATCATTGCATTGATAATTTTCCACATTTTAATGTGATTTCGACAATTATCTGGATAATTTTATTTGCTGTTACAATAAATGGGTCATTTGATAAAGATAATGTTCTTATATGTACTTACAGTTGTATGAAATGTCAACATGAACCAATCACAGTTTGTTAAAAAAATACATTTTTCAGTTGATTTAACCACTTTTAGGATAATTGTGTTAGATGAAACCTTAAATCATCCATATTTTATAGATAATTGTATAGAATATACATCAAACCTGCCATCAGTGTATTGATAATTTGTCACATTTTACTGTAATTTTGACAACGTTTTTGATAATTTTATTTGATGTTTCCTTCAATCGGTCATTTGATCAAGATGATTTTCTGATGTGTACATATAGTTGGAAAAGATATAAACAATAACAATTTTTTTGAAACAGAACGCTGATATGTTTGTTTTGACACTGTTTAATTGGCATATCTTGGCTGTCACCATGAAAATGAAAATGCAGTGAATATTTTTTTTATTTTCTAAAACCAGATACATTGAATTAAGGGTGCCACTGCTCTGATTGTACTGCAATATATGGATTTACCTAGAACATTTGTTATTGACTGGTTGCATGCAGTCTTGCTTGGAGTTGTCAAGACAATATTAACTCTGTGGTGTGATCCAGTCTATAAAGGGAACACTTACTATATTGGTGATATGGTAATTAAGGCCAGACATAAAAATATGTTGGTTTCCTGCACTTGACTCACCCTAAAATCGTGTGCCTACTTAAACTTTCTTGGGTTGTTTTAGAATTTTGTTTTTAAAGTCATGTTCAGGTGTATGGATATCTGCAATTATGCAAACGTTATTTTGACAAGGGCCACAACGGACATATCTTCATTGCAATGGTGGAAGAAATAACATTCTGAGAACAATCGCCCTATTCTTACTGACAATTCTCTGAATTACAACACTATTGACAACTCTGATGACAACTTTAATTCCATTAAGAAATCTTATACATCTAACTTCAGTTTAATGGAAAGGCACCAGAACTATATGATGTTTATGGACGGATATCCAAAAATGCATGTGGAATACACTTACTTCAAAAAAAGGATAAGTCGACTGCAATCTTACCTGACTGAAAAGAAATATTGGAAAATCGGAAGAAAGCAATTTATTTCTGGATTATTTTGGACTACATAATTGGTTCAATCTTAAAAAAAATGGAAAAACAAAAAACATACGCTTGAAAAATGCAATCCATGTAGAAAAATCCACATTGATATGTCTTCTTTACATTAATCTCTAGACAAAGACTCCCGTCAAATTTTGGAAACATGCCAGAGAGCTACAGATCATTTTATTCGTACTGTGTCTCCAACATCAAATACCCAAGAGAAAGGAGTCAAAATTGTGAAGTCTTTCATAAACATCGTCCAACCAATAATAGAAGAGAAAGGCAATATCAAATTCAACTGTTAATTAGCTGACTCACTATCTCATACAGCAATTACCGCAGCAGAACATCGCCAGGAAATTAAGAAAGCCGTAACCGTTAGTGAAAAGAAATTTGAGGAAGTAATGAAGGATGAGCGAAATGATGTCACCAACTTTCTTTCATCTGGAAAATCATTCAACCAATACCATCGGGACAGAATGACTAGATGTTTTAATCAAAAGTAAGAGCAGAAGAGAGGACATAAGTTAATTCGTCAAGAGTCAGCAGGTAAGAAGAAATCGAAACAGCACCATGGAAATTTTGAAAACTACTCCTTCGACAGAACTGATTTTCTTAAAGAAATGACATCCATATCATCAGGATCTGGTATTAACTGGACTCTAATGGTCAAAACATACAATTTGCAAATCAACGAAGTATTAGAAGGGCCAATAACACGATATATAAGGGGACTAGTAAGTTTGGGACATTTTCCGATAAGAACTAATATTCTGTCGTCTGTGACTTCACGTAAGCCAGTCTGACTTTAAAGGAACACATTCAACGTAAGCCAGTCTGACTTTTAAGGAACACATTAAACAACTCATCAAAATCAATCAGCAGGAAGCTATGAAACGCAAACATCCTCAGACTAAATAACTTCAATTTCAAATCTTTAAAATATTTTATCCAACTTATTCCTCTCAGTTTAATAATAACATTTTTGTCAAAAAGGAACAAGTTTAGTGTCAAAAACTCTGGGGACTACTTATCATAGGTCAATAATGCTTGATATGATATTGCATTAGCATATGTTACTTTCATTCAGGTTGGTGAAACACTTCAAATTATATTTCTAATAATTCAGTCATCAAAAATTTGAAAATTGTGTTGGTTTATGGTAAATACATAAGGGGTTTTATAGTGAAACACACATGTATACAGTCCACTCTTTGTCTTGCAATGTCTGGAATATTTTTTTTCAGAAATACTTTTTGCCGCTTGACAGTTAAAAATTCGTTACAGTACCTTTTATCTTTCTCAGCCTTCAACCCAAAGTCTGTGCTATGCATTCTGTTACATGACCGTTTCGTCTCGCCTGAGATAATGGATATCAAATGTTAAGGCAAGGCTAATTTGATTCTAGCTCTTTGAATTTCATTTACATATTTGAAATACAGCTCCATTTTAATTACTTTAATTGATTTTAACTAAAAAAAAAATTAAATCACCATTTGAAAAGAGGATTTTTTTTTAAGCAACACCCAAAAGATTTGCTTGTTTGCCACCATTTTTCGTCTGAGAAAATGATCAAGTAACAATGAATTTGAAAGAACCTGAAATTAATTGAATTTCTAGAATGGAAGATCATCTTTCACTTGTTATGTTCAGGAATTCTTAGGTTATAAATAGTCCCTAAATAAAGTGTTTCTTCATTTTAGCTCAATTCAAGAAGAAACTGTTGACATTGAGTAGAATCTATATGCGGAAGAGGCAGAAAAGGAGGAAGAGATGAAAGAAGACTTCATGAGGGAGAAGTGCAAATTGGAAAAAAGGTCACCAGGGAAAGATGGACAGATGCTGAAGTAAAAGAACTAAAATGATATTTTAATGAAATTAAGCAGTCAGGCACAACACCAAGATCTGCCTTTATAGACGAAGTGGAGAAAAAAAAAACCCAAAAAGAATAATGGATGCATCCACTTGAGAGAAAATTATCTAATTATCAAAAAGATTTCTAATATGAATCATGCTAAACGCTAGTTTTTGCATTGAATACTACTGACATACCTATTTGAACAAAACTGTTTTATTTTCACAAGTGAGTGATATAGACTCTGTTAAGCATTTTGTTTTTATACGACTGCAAAATTTTGCCATATCTTTTTCTCAAACGTAAACCATCTGAAGTCCGTGTTAATGGTTACATAAAAACTGTGTTGGTAGCGTGGCAAGCAAATCATGATTACCAGTTTGTTATAGATGCATTCGCATGTGCAGTGTATATTGTTTCATACATAAGCAAGTCACAAAAAGGTACGAGTGCATTATTAGACCAAGCAGCAAAAGAAGCACGACAGGGAAATTTAGACTTGAAGCATCAGGTAAGGCACATTGGTAATTACTTTTCAAATTCTGTTGAAACAAGTGCACAAGAAGCAACATACTTAACACTACAGATGCCTTTAACAAAAGCTACAAGACAAGTTGTATTCATTAATACATCTCCACGAGAGAAAAGAACTTTCCTCCTAAAACAATCATCAGCCTTAGAAAAACTAGGCCCAGACTCTACTGAAATAGAATCAGACAATGATATTAAAAGATACTCGCGAAGACCAAAACAACTGGATAACTGGTGTCTAGCGGACTATGTATCTCAGCTTGAATTACAGTATCCTAAAACAGAGTCATCAGATCATGAAACAGAACAGCAGGAAAATGAATCTGAAAGTGAAAATGAAGAGGAAAATGTAGATATTTTACAAGAAAACAATAATAAAATCAACATTACCCTGAAGAATGGTATTAGAATATACCAAAGAAAAACACCCAAGGTGATCAGATTTGTTAAATACAATTACAAGACTGACTCTGAAAACTTCTACAGAGAACGCTTAATGTTATTTTATCCATGGAGAAATGAACTTTTAGATTTGCAATGTGGACATGAAACATATGAAAAAAATGTACTTGACTGTTTCAAGACTATTAGAAAAGAAGGCTAAGCAATATGAAGCAAATGTAACAGATCTAGAGAAAGCTATAGAAGAGGCAGCAAATGATTGTAATGAGAATGATTAAGTACCTGTCCACCTAAGAATCATGCAGAGTGCTGTGTAATAGTGATTTATCAAAATAATTGATTTTTGCTTAAACTTCAATGATTAAATCATCATGTAAGCAGGAAACTTTGTGAATTTTTTTTTAGTTATATCCATGGTTTCCCTCTTAAAAATAAAGAATTAAATTCCCCCTCTGAGACTGATTCCTCTATCATTGTATTGAAATAAGTGACCCATTTAAACAAAATATCCCTGAGCAATTTTTATACACAATGATGTCAAATGGAAGATTGCATATTATTGTTTAAAACTTCTAAATTTCACCAGATGCACATATGTCTTATTTAAAAATAAACTGGTCAAATGTTGTTATGAATTCAAAATTGGACTAAGGGAGCTAACTCCAACTTATCCAAACAAACAAAATTATTTCAAGGTTGAGGTTATTTAAAAATTTAATTTAAGGTCAAATTTACTTTAATTTAAATAACAATATTTTTTAGAGTGGAAATATATGATTAAACATTAAATTCCTATAATTTATTAATTTTTATGAAAGTTTGTTTATTTTCTGCGGGACTATCCTACTTTCACTTTTGCCTTGAAAATGGCAGACGACACACTCAGATGTGGAATTTCAGCCTTTCGAACTGATGAGTGTGGATGTTATTATTTATTTCCACATGATGCTATCAAAATTAAGTGTTGTTTTAAGGACGTGACTAGTCACCTAAAGAGTGTTGGGGTTGCAAAAGGAGGCTTACCGGCATTTTAGTTTGGGTGAATCTATGACAGAAGGTCAACTTATTTTGTATAGAGTCGGCCTATATGATGATCGTTTGTACAGGGATGTTACAGTGTGTCCAAATCATCGTTACAAACTGGGACTATACTTCATACAAAAAAAAAACATGCAGCCACCCATCTCATTCTGGTTATGGTAACGCATACAGAGGAATAACAGTTCAAGAAAGTCGCGATGTTTTGCAATCTTTTGGTGTAGGTACAGGTAAGTAAACAAAGATTTTAGATTTATTTAGTGTATTGCATTTCCCTTCTAACCTAGTAAAGAATAGTATATTGTTTAAAGATGGTACTTCCTTAAAATTCAATTTTCAGAGATGATAAATTAATAATAATATGGATATACAAGGTTATATTACTCATTATTTTGCTTTGTAAATTGTGACTATGAGCTGACCAGTATTAAGTGCTGCAGTACAGTAACATTCAACATAAAACAATCAACATGATCAAACTAAGGGTTATTTCCTGAAGTTTACATTTAATTTACTTCACAATATATATAAATAAATCATGAGAAGATATGATATGATTGCATGTGAGCATGATGAGACAACTATCTTCAAATTAAAGTGGTAGTAATCAATCATATGTCTCTGTACACACATGATTCAGTGGCAGCCTTCAACAATGAGAGGTATCATGGTATGAACATAATAAATGGTTGGACATGATTAATGATAAAAAAAACAGATACTACAGTAACCTTTGAATGAAAGCACATTGTTGGTACTCCAATATGACCATTTTTATGAAAGCACACTCTTGATACTTAGAATTGATTCATGTTACATTGAGGTTAAAATCAAACAACAGAATCAACAGAACATAATATTTTCCTCTGTAACTTATGGGCCAAGTTCATTTTAGATAGAGATTAAAGTTAGTAGCAAGTAGTGATGTACAATTCGACATTATTATTTGTCAAGATTGTTGGCCTCAGGCATGTTATTGTTCCAGTTGTTGTGACAGAGTACACAGAAATATTTTATTTCACAAACCAAGGCAAGTCTAAACTATTTTATCAATTAAACGGATGTTTTTTCGAAAGACTGCTTTAAAGACAAAATTCTCAAAATTGAATTTTGTGACATGACATGAATAACATCGTATTTTCAACTTACATCTGCAGCTTACTTGGCTGTGAGTTGTTTCTCCTCTGATGGTAGACTCTTATCAGTCCCAGAGGGTACCATCAGATCAGTAGTCAGTACTTCAGTCTTTAACAAACTTTACTAGAACTGTCCGTTTATAAATTTTGAAATTTTTAAGAAACTCAAGTTTCAACTCCCTAAGGCAAAGTTGGCTTCAGATGAATTTGGCTATTTATCTGAGGTATTTTGACGGTTTCGGTACTTATACATCTTCGAATTTCAAATGTATGGCTTTGGGCGTTCCTGATGAAAGTTAATCCAGAACAGCGCTTAGGACGCAAGAAATTGTTTATAGTGTTGTTTTCAATTTTTGGGTCAGGTGAGCAAAAATGTTACACTTAATAAACTTAATAAATATTAAGTTACAGTAGAAAAATTCCAATATTTTCAGATGTTTATCTCCAATTTAAAGAAATAATTCAATATTTGAGGTTAAAAAGCAAAAACTCAGATTTTTAAACAAGTAAGATAAAGTGGGTTTTTTTTCCAGAAACAATGTAATACTTATGGAAAATTCCAGATGTTTATTTGAGGTTAAATATCAAAAACTCAGATTTTAAACCAGTTCTTCGAAAATTAAGATAAAGTATTTTTTTCCAGAAACAATGTAATACTTATGGAAAATAAAAAAACAGTAAATATAAATAATGGTGATAAAAAGTCTCAAAAGAATTTTATGACAGATCAATTTAAAAAAGGTCGGGTCAAAAATGTGATAAAGAAAATGTGTCAACTTAAATGAGATCTGTCAAAGATGAACATTAGAGGAGATTTGTTAACCGGATGTTTTTTTTTTCTGCTAGTAAAATAGCCAGATTCTTCAGCATACTTGCCTTGAAGAAATGAGAAGAAATAAAACGCCATCAAGAGTACAGCTACGACGATCAAGATGCAGGTAATGTTGCTGTTAATTTTAGACATCTTATTTACGAAAACTTGTATACAGCTTCGTTTATAATTATATTTTATCTCATTCTATTATTTATCTATAATTGATTTTGTATATGAGCCTTACTTTAGCATAGGTCCATATGACTCCTAGTGTGTCCATGTAACATACATCTTATAACTTCAACATTTTAATGGACAGGTTCGTCAATTTAATGTTCCTTCTGGTGATCATAACACTGCAGAAACACAGGTAAGAAATTTCAATTTTAGGTCAGTAGAATAACATTACAGATTTGCATGTTATAAAAAGAAATGAAACGTTTGCTGCCAAGAAATGTTTGCATGAAAGTTGCTGCTATCTGCAAAGTTAGCGGGAAAATTATGCGCCAATGTTGCAGGAAATAAACTATTTGCCAAGACTGTCATATGAGATGTGTGAATTGATTGTTAGCAAAAAGATTGCGAACTTTTTTTTTTGAAGAACGAAAACTTGTATACAGCTTCGTTTATGATTATATTATATCTCATTCTATATCTGTAATTGATTTTGAAGCACTGAAGGCTAGATAACTAAGCTTTATAAATTCCTTGTGACTATATAGTCACAAGGAAGTAAGTTATTTATATTTTATATAATAGATGAATGGTAAATTGGTTATATCTTAGTTCACCCCGAGGTTGGTTTTTTTTGCCAAGTTTGCCTACTTTAATTAACATGTTCCAACAAGCGGCTCTCAAGGGCCTGTGTCTCTCACCTTGGTCTATGCGCATATTAAACAATGGACACATAAATTTATGATAAAATTGTGTTTTTGGTGATAGTGATGTGTTTGTAGATCTCTCTATAATGAACATTCTTGTTGCTACAATTATCTCTATCTATAGTGAACTTGGCCCAGTAATAACAGTTGAAAATATTTTCTAAAACAATTTACACAAATTTATGAAAATTGTTAAAAATTGACTATAAAGGGCAATAACTCCTCAAGGGGTCAATTGACAATTTGGTCATGTTGACTTATTAATATCTCATTTTGCTGAACATTATTGCTATTTACAGTTAATCTCTATCTATAATAACATTCCAGATAATAACCAAAATTTCCTTAAAATTACTAATTCGTTTCAGAGAAGATTTTTTTAAAAGAATACTAAAAATTTTGAAAAATGGTTCAAAATTGACTATAAAGGGCAATAACTCCTTTAGGGGTCAACTGACAATTTTGATCATGATGACTTATTTGTAGTTCTTACTTTGCTGAACATTATTGCTGCTTACAGTTTATCTCTACATTATTGCTGCTTACAGTTTATCTCTATCTATAATAACATTCAAGATAATAACCAACATCTGCAAAATTTCCTTAAAATTAAGAATTTGGGGGCAGCAACCCAACAACGGGTTGTCAGATTTGTCTGAGAATTTCCGGGCAGATCGATCTTGACCTAATAAAACAATGTTGCCCCATGTCAGATTTGCTCTAAATGCTTTGGTTTCAGAGTTATAAGCCAAAATCTACATTTTACCCCTATGTTCTATTTTTAGCCATGGCGACCATCTTGGTTGGGTTGCCGGGTCACGCCACACATTTTTTAAACTATATACCCCAATGGTGATTGAGGCCAAGTTTGGTTAAATTTTGCCCAGTAGTTTCAGAGGAGAAGATTTTTGTAAAAGTTTACAGACGACAGACGCCAAGTGATGAGAAAAGCTCACTTCACCATTCAGAGTAAAAAAGACACAGAAAAAGCATCAGATGATAAAAATAATAAAATAAAAATATAACAGTTAACTAATTTAAATTTGATCAAAAATTGTTATTACATATATATTTTTTTATTTATAGGGAAAGGAAATCTATAAACTGCTGATTAATTACACCATACATCAATTTCGGCAGTTTTTGTATTGTATGAATTATTAAACGATGCACACCTAGATAATGGATGTACCTGCCCAGCATGCTTTCATTTTGATATTAGCAGATTTGGAGATTACGCAACCAGATAAACTGTGGGAAATATGTTTAGAAAATTCATTTTCGGCAACAGGTACATCAACATTGTTGTTATGGTTTAGTAGTCATGGTCATTGTTTTTACATGACCAATGCGGAAGGCCGAAAAGATCCATCAGTCAGCCTCCTTTACTCACATCTCGAACATCCACCAACGGATATCTTCTATGATTTTGCATGTAATCTACAGGAATATTGTCTAACCAGAAAGTGGCTACTACCGATGTGTTCGTTTCTTCCATATTTTCCACGGGTATTCTTATAAATACTTATGTGTCTAAACTCTGAAATATTTGAACAATTCAACAACTTAAAATAGTATTAAGTCCTTAGCACAGTTAAGGACCTAGGATCATTTCTGTTCTTTTTTTTTCATGAATTACATTAGAACAAAAAGGGGGAAATATCTGAAACGAATTGCAGTTGCTGGGGCTAAATAACTACAAACAATACCCATATTAATATTTAGAACCAAATATTTTAATTGCACATAGATATTTCACTTTTAAAAACGCAATAATCCTTGCAATTTATCTGAAATTTCTTTTTTGAATGAGTTAAAAATTATATTTTGTTTAAAAAATTCGTTTGATATCTTATACATGTCTCTTAATATCATAGTGTCATATTTTTTTAGTTTTTAAAGTTAAAACGTTCTTTAATATATTTTCTTATATTATTGGTCAAATCTCTTTCTGTTCGTTAAAATGATTGTCATATTCTCAGTCAGTTCTCGATAATGAGTTAGCAACTCCTCTTGGAAAGTATCCAACTTGTGTTTCCTCTTCAGCCAACCAAGTGTTCCGTATAAATCGTAAGGCCATATCAAACATCAGCACAAAAGAGCTATTTTAAATATTATGACACAACATAGTTACAAAAAAGATGTTTTACTTTCTGCAGACTTAAAAATAATTTGTGTAAGAAATAACGCCAGCCAGTCTGAAACCAGATAAATTTAATTCGCAACATTATGATATGCTAGTCCTCTTCTCTTTGTCATCTCTATAACTATACGGTCAACAGACATCAAATCTTTAAATTGTTTTTTCTTGTTCAGAGAAAAATATTCTCAAACCTGAATTGTGACTTTTAATCTGTGTTGTTCTGTCCTACTTTATAACTTTACTGTGACGAGCTCGTAATGGTCACTAAATTGGACTTAGTACGATAAAAATCGTGTTTGAAAATAAGTTTGTCGTTGCGTCTATTTCAAGTTATAAATAAATTCATCATTACATAGCGGGACCAAATTTTAGTGTTAAAACTATTATTCAAGTAAGATAGGAGAGTAAGTTAAGTACTGGTAACCATTTAATTTCGAAATTAAAATGAAACCTTTAGAACTGTTAATTAGTTACATCATCGATTTGGAAATTGACGGTTGGTCGGCTTCGGTTATTCGTAAAAGTTATCCCAAACACGATACCTAATCAACTTTCTATGCTGTTAAAGCATAGCTTAAAATGTCCGTTAAGTGTAACAATATTGAAGTTTAAACGACCTGGCTATACAGTCATTAGGTCCGTTGTGTGGAAATTTCTTACTGAGCATGTTCAAAAAATAAAGCTCAGCTGACTAAGCCTCGTTTTGGAAATATCATTCGGAGGTAGTGATATAAACTAATTTTGTCGTTGGTAGTAAGCGAAGATTTATAACTGTCCAATATGAACCTGTTTGTTACCTGTTATCAGACAGAGTTGACCTGACATTGGTGTCTGAAATCTCAGAAAAAATGCAAAAGCTTTATTGTGCATTTACTATCTACAAATGTTAAACCAATTAAAGCAGGTGTAATATTTTAAAATTGTCATTTGAACTTGTTTAGTATTGGCAGTGACGAAAATGTAACGATATGTGCTCTCATCAATTACTACAATTTTTCCGTTTTCTGCCAACGACAAAATTACCCGATTCGTTGTGTGGAAACTGAGCATGTTCAAGCTTCCCTAACTAAGCCTTGTTACGGAGGTAGTTATAAAGTAATTTTGTCGTTGGTAGTAAGCAAAGATTAATTACTGTCCTACATGAACCTGTTTTATAACTGTTATGACACAAAATTGTAATAATTGATGAGAGCACATATCGTTACATTTTCGTCACAGCCAATACTAAACAAGTGCAATTACCTGCGAACATTATCTTCACACAACGGAGGTTGGTACAGGTAATTGTAAATGGGTTTATGATTTTTTTATTTTAATTGGACCTTTGAAAATAGTACATCGTCAGTGCTATTTATTTTATATATGCATTATCTTTTAATAAACCTGGAGAAAAAAAAGTTTATTAAGATATGAAACATCAATATCTTTTTCAGATAGAATAATGAAACTTCATTAATGATAAGAATTGCAATTGTAGAAGGAAGTTTAGAGCCAGCAATTGCACTAGATCTTTACGGGTTATAGTACTGTTAAATATTTGATTATACTAGAAATAACAAAATTTGAGACACATGCAATTCTTGGTTTGTTTTATTGTTTTTACCTTATTTTCACTTAATATAGGAATTGAAATAGAAAGTTGTGTTGTCATTATAAATGGAGTGTACAGCGGACAGATAATGTATCAGAATGCTTGGAAGCAATTCACCAGTGTGTGCAGCATTTCCATATGACGAAATTGCCAATGTTAAGTACATCACTTATCACACCGATTAACATAATGTAACGAAGCTCATACAGAGTTCATTTCATCTTCTGTTCCAGTTGATCACTGCTTTATCTTTAAATCCCAAATTTCTCTAAACCATACTCCGTGCAGTAGTTGAGGTTACACTCAAATTTTATGTTATGTAAAAGATCACAAAGTTATCTTGCCATCATCCCGAATTTAAAACAAAACAGAGGAATAAATGTAATGGATAATACAATGAGTGAAAATGTGTGCACAAATGAGAGAAGCAGGCATCCATCTCTTCTTCAAGGGATGTTCACGGTGTTTTGTCCTTATAGTATGCATTGGTATCAATAGATAAAGAAAATTGGCAATACAAATTTAAACCCTAAGGAAAGTTGTGAAAGTCAAAGCTGAACGACATTAGTTGAGTGAATTTAAACATTTCCGACTTATTTATGTTGCATTTTTTACATTTGAAAATGCCTGTACCAAGTCAGGAATATGACAGTTCTTGTCCATTCGTTTTTGATGTGTTTTGTTATTTGATTTTGCCTTGTGAATACGGACTTTCCAATTAGATTTTCCTCTAAGTTCAGTATTTTACTTTTTACGTGAAAATATGGTTGCAGAATATTCTGTCAACCATGCAGTCCTGATATAATCGTAGATTGAATTTGACAAATGGTTATAGTCGTCCAAATTAAATTCTCTTTGCAACTGCCATGCCTGACAAATATCTGTCAATCTAATGCTGTATATTCTGTATGGCAGTTGTCCTTGGCTTGTTCAGAAGGTGCTTGTTTCGTTATTAAATATGAATTGGTTTTGAATTCGACGAATGCAAAAAAAAAACAAAAACTGGTTGCTTCCAAATTGAGCTGATCTCAAGCATCCAATAACATCTTTCCCCATGGCTTCTATGTTTTCGAGGTGGTCAGAAGATCCAGGTTTTAAATTTTTATGGACGAAAAGCTCTTTAGATTTAACTGGACCATGTCTACTAAAAACCAAATTTTTTGCATGTGCTATGTCTGCAGGATTATCTTTGAAATTCATTATTTTAAAGGAGATTTGTGTGGCCTTCTTAAGTTGATGAACTATACAAGTCTTACCAAGAGCATTCTTCCAAATGTACTTGCTGGTGCCTCAGATGGTCCATTACCTACTACAAAAATCCATTTTTCTTCAAAGTATGCGTTGAAGGATTTCTGAAAAATATATCTAATGCTGGAATTGAAAGCAGAAAAAAAAAAAGTTCATGAAAACACCTAAACATTGTCTCCGGCTCGAAGAAAGGATGTGTTTACTAATGTAACTGGTTACCCTGTCCTTGCAAGATTCAAAATAAGTTCAACTTTTTGTAGGAATACTTAATTATATATGTTTCTCTGTTTCAATGACCAGCTTAATTTCGGAACACAATTTATATGCCCAAAAATGGTAATATTAAAAAGCAGTAATTCATGAAAGATTTTCAACTTTTCCAATAATGTTGTATCATACAAACACGATATACAAAAATTTATTGGAATTAGAGGAAAAGCAAATCATTTTCTGAGTTAACTGAATCGTCCGAAATATTTCAAAGATTTGTAAGCTATCGTTTTGGAATTGTATTGCCAGGTTTTCTGAAAAAAAAATATAATGTATTTTAAATTCATGACCTAAATAATTATATCTATCTTGTGCAATGTAAGAGCCTTGGGTAAATATGTTTTGAGGTCGTGAGCCCTGGCTTAAAACGATGTAGATTTGGATTATTTTTGTTATTGATTATAGCAACACTAGGTACAGCATAGATAGATATGTGATCCCCCATTCGTAACCAGATGTACCATCTAAATAATCTTCCAAATTTCTATTAGGAACAAAATCAGCCAAAGATTCACCGTTAGGGAGAATATGAGTTGCTCTAAGGTATGACGTTCTACTATATTCCTGTTCATAGTGCACGGAAATAAAATAAACACATTTATTCTAAAACCAGTTGTTGGCCCAATACAGGTTATGCTCTTCTCATGTAGTTAATGATGGTGTATTACTAAAGTGAGGGATTGTGTATGTGTTATTGTCAGCTGTACTACATGTACTTGGGTTGTGTTTTCGAGATGTGATCTTGTAGAGTCCAGAGTTTATGTAGTACTTGTAGGATTAAACTTATACGGCGTCACTGTTGTGTTGAAACACTGGACTGATGTTGAGCTTAGATGAACATTGGATAAAATACAGTTCATCTGTATTTTCCTGAAACAAGCAACAAACACATTGATATACAATAATTTTGAAGTTCAAAGTATTCTTAAATCATAATAACACATTAAGATAATTACATTTTGATAGAACAAAATCACAATGACGGGATGTTATAAAGTACAGAGCTACGTCATATGTACCAAAGAAACACGAAAAGACACACCACCAAATAAAGTAAAATAATACAAACACATTGACAGGATGTATAAGTACCAAACTTCGTCGAAGGGGTAATAGACTAAACAGTAAAAGTAACATTAATAAAAGAACAATATAACACGTTATTAAGATGATAAACAGCATCAGTATACGGAATCTATACAACCATTTTACAATTGCTTGTATTTGACAAATATTTATACATAACATGCGCAACTCGGCTTCTAATTTCTTTTCTTTCTCAAAGATACCCGATCCTCAAATCAAAGATGTGTAATTGAACGAATTTAGAAGATGAACTGGAACACTCAAACATGAGTAGAAACATGTAGAGTAAATGTAACAAAAGTAACAACAAATTCACCGACATCATTTACTTACAACAGCAGGATGTATCATATTGTAAATGGCCACATAAGTTTCAATAGAAAAAAATAAAGCAGAGACGGGCAAAATATTCATATCAAAGTATATATATAATAACCACAATGATCCTTATAAACGATGCTCAGAGCATGTTTATAATAAATTTAAAACCTGCTTCTTAGATGACAAATTAAAGCATTTCAAAGGGATTCTCTAAAAGAATCACAGTGACGATAAAGTTATCCGTAGAAAAATATGTACCGATGATCCAACTTAACCAATGAAAATTAATTACAACATTAATCAATTAAATTAGGTCCATTATCTTCAAATTTACTTTTACTGAGTACAACGTCTTGGAAGAACTTGTAATAATTTTTCAAGAATATCAAAGTTCCAAATGAACAAATACTTTTTGAGATAGTCTGTCTGGCTCTACTGTCAAACAGTACACCAAGATTTTTGGCTACTGATTTAAGATGTAGAAACCGGAAGCATTAATGCATATTTTGTTTTTACACAATATGAAATGTGTTTTGTGATATATCCTTTTGAGTATGTAATATTGACATGCAAGTATGTTAAATGTGTGCAATGGTATTCTCCAATTTATTTATATTGTAGTCCTGTAGTGTTGAGTTGTCATCTTAATGTTATATTTCACATTGCTATAAAAGGGGAGGTTTGGCATGCCACAAAACCTAAAAAGACCTTTCTTCAAAACTGATCCAGAAGTTTTAGAAGATATAAAAGAAGAATCGGGACACACTAAGCTGAAACGATTTTTCAAATCTTTAATGGACAAAGCGGGTGGAGCACTTACCTCGATTTCAGCTGCTTCTGAACCAAGAAATATAAGGCAAATTTATAATATAAGATCTTCTCAAAAACAAAGACCCGACGAATTTGCACATTTAGTTTCTCAAGTGAAGGAGGACTCGTTTGTTCGTGAACTCACAATTGACTCCGATTTTATTCAGTATATACTGACAACAGACAAACAAATTGTGGATCTGAAAGAATTTAGTACTAATCCGATTTTCTATTGACTCAACATTTGATGTTGGAAATTACTACATCACAAACACTTGTTATGATAATTTACGCATTTTACACGCAAGTGACAAATACAGAGGAAAATATCCATTGGAAATGGGCCCGACGTTTGTACACACTAAAAGAGACACCAACAACTATGTTTCGTTTTTTAGTTCACTCCAGAGAATTGACAATGAGCTCAAAGACCTACAGGCTGTTGGAACGGACGGCGATGAAGCGCTTATGAACATTGTTACAATATGCTTTCAAGATGCACAAAAGCTTCTTTGTGCAGATCACAAAAAGACAAATATAGAATCAAAACTGAACGACCTCCGGGCAGCAGAATGTGCTAAAAAACATGTCCTGGCTGATATTTTCGGGAAAAATAGTAGTTCTACATATGAAAAGGGATTAATCGATTCCGAAACATGTATGGCATTTGATCGACGACTTCGCGACTTGAAATCAACATGGGATTGTTTGGTACCAGGATTCCATACGTGGTTCGTTTCCTATGAAGCCGATTTATTTAAATCCCATTTGATTAAAGAGGTAACAGATTTGGCCCATGTATACAAACATTTTTCTAATAATAGAGTAGAAAGTCAGAATGACAACGCAAAAGATTGGGTAGGTAGGGCGGGCAATGTAAGTTTTCCCAAACTCAATCAAAAGATGAAGGAACTTGTTACAGCCCAACAGCAAGATATTGAGATGGCTGTTTTCGGAGGTGGATCATACGAGCTTTCAGATTACTTTAAAAAGTTTAGTCAGGAAAGACATATTTGGAATGGTATGTCAGCTGAACAGAGAAATTCGATATTAACTAAATTTTGGAGCTCAAAAATCGGAGAAAAGATAACCCTACCTAATATTACGAAGATGAAAGAAAATGTAGACATAATCAGACCAATTTCAAATAAACAACCACTGGAAACAGGAACTCCTATTAAAAAATCTCAGAAATTAAGTATTCCATTAACCTCTCTTAATTTAGTTGGTATATCAGAGGAATTCTTACAAGAAACATGGGACAAGGCGGATGAACTTTTATTAAAAACAGGTTCAGTAGTTGAAGCACCAGGTTTTGATGGATTATTTGTGCAACATTCAAAAGACATAACAAGTACTCGACCACATCTAGTAACGTCAACTACCGCTGGAAAGGTGTCGTGCAATGATTGTCCAGTTTATCAGACCATGAAAATTTGCTGCCACTCACTTGTGGCAGCTCAAAAACTAGGCATTCTGCAAAAGTTCTTGAAGTGGAGACAAAAACAAAAGTCTGATGTAAATTTAGGCACACTTGTCATGACAGGAATTCAGTCGGGGCATAAATCAAAAGTAGCTAAACCTCGCAAAGAAGGAAGGACGCCACTAGATAAGGGAGAAATAAGTAATCAAGTTGAAAGAGAACCACTTATTAAGGATCTCACTGTACAGGGAGCTTTAGATATGATAGAAAATATTGATGAATCCCATTCATTTGAAGCAATATATCTTTTCCAGACAAAAGCCACCTTGTGCTATGGTTGCCGCCAAAAGTTTAATAGAGAAACCGAGCAAAACAATCTCGTAATCAGACATTATTGTGAGCGTGAATATTCTGTTCAGGGGGCAAAAAAGGCTAAGTGGCAATTTGCATATTTTCACTTGAAGTCATCTTGTGTTCGAATAAAAATTTGCTGACTTTAAAAAGGAGAACATTAAGATTTCAGCAGATTCAGAAGACATTGTTCCTCAAGAAGTAAAGGACAAACTTAAGGGAATCGGAGTGCAGTTGTAGTTTAAATCAACAGTATATGGTCTCCAAAATGGTTTTGCCATTTAACTTAGTTTGTTGAATGTGCAGAGAATAACTTTGTTTAACCAAAAAGATTTGAGTATTATTAAAGATTATCCTAATAGAAGTATTTTATAATGACCATTTATTGACTCGACTTCATTTTAAAAAGAAGTGATAATATAACTGAGACTGTGGTAAATGATGTCATTGAACATATACATGTATATTGGTACGATGGATGCCCATGCAAACATATTATATTCTCATATTCCCGAGCATCAGTTCTGATTGATATGTTTAAGGTTTAATCAAAAACAAATGAATAAACGAGACGTGGATAAAAACGTCAAGAAAACAGCACAATAATAACAAAAACCAATGAAAACAGATGTGGCCGTATTTTTTGTGTTCGTGTTCAATATTCTGTTTCTGTATTTTTGAGTCCTTAGAAAGTTTTCAATAAGACATCCACATAGATCAGTACTCAGATGGGTTAGGCTTTATCTTTTGTGGTAATTTTGTCATTTTTGACTATCCTCTTCAAAGTTTGGGATTATAATTTTATTTTTCAACATTGTAGACCTTGAGCACAACTGACGAGTCGCAAATCGACGCAATTTGCACATCTTGTACATCAAAATTTGTCATCGCAAAATTTAATTGATAACAGGTTAAAATTTATCATAGTTTTTGTCTTGCATGCGATTTGTTTAATTTTTCAAAAGTAAAAAGACATAGATGCTTCATACTTTGTATATAGATGCCTCGTGTTACGAACTTTCCGTCTGTCGCCTGAAAAATGTCTTGGGCCTCATTTTCATGAAAAAAGGTTCACATTTTTGTAGTATAAATAAGAAAATGTTGTATGAGTGCGAATGAGACAACTCCATCCAAGCCACAGTGTAGTTTAACTTAGCAATTATAGGTTAGAGTACGGCCTTTCAATACGAACTCATGAACAATCACCGAACAAGATATAAAGGGTAAAAAATGACCAATGTAAAACTATTTAAACGTTTAAGGAAACCAACGCTATAATTAAGATGTGGTTTGAGTGCCAATTAAACAACTCTCCATCCAAGTCGCAATGCATTTTCGACTTGAACACAGAGTCTTTGCTAACACTAAACAGCAAGCTATATATAAAGTCCCCAAAATTGCCATTGAATACAAACTTTAAACAAGTAAATCAAAATATAGAAAACGAGAAACACCTATGAACCACACCAACCACTGAACAACAGGTTCCTGACAGTAGTATTGAATATGCATCTGGTTTAAACAGTTTAACAGGCTCACCAACCTTCAACCTAACCTGCGACAGAAGTTAAACATTATAACATAAAAAGACGCTATAAAATATCAACTCTATGAAAAAGACGCGATTTAAACAATAACAACTCTCCAGAATATGTATGATACGCGACACAATATAATATATACAAAACGAGAAACAGAAAACACATATGAACTACAACAACCACATGGACAACAGGCTCCTGAATAATCCAGGACAGGTGCATACAAAATATACACAATTAAGTATCTTGTAAAATCTGCATGCACGTCGGACAGTGTTAAGTTTTCGTGGTCAAATCCATATCGCCTATATTTTAAGCAGTAGGTGCACTATATTTGGTGTATTCAACTTACAGGTATCATTTGACTTGGACCCCATTTCTATAGTTCATTATAAGGGGTGTACTTTATCAATAATTTGGTTTATATGATGCTAATAAGATGAAAATTGCCGTTTAAAAAATGTCATCTGACCTTGATCATATTTTCATGGTTCATTGGTCAAAGTCCAATTTTTGTCATGTCACTGAGTTTGTTTCAGAGATACTTTAAGCAATTGTTCTACTAGATTTCAGGGAAAGGAATGATTTTGTACATACAAAAAAGATGTGGTGAGATTGCCAATGAGAGACCAAATGACACAGTTATTAACAACTATAGGTCACCGTACGGCCTTCAACAATGAGCAAAGACCATACCGCATAGTCAGCTATAAAAAGCCCGAAATGATAAATGTAAAACAATTCAAACGAATCCACCCGCCCTTTAGAGTAGTTGTAATGGCCTGACCATTAAGTATAACCGACGATTGGGCTCAAGGAGAAAAGACTATCAGGTGCTGATACTTTAATTATGAACCAATCTGACATATGGTAAAAAGCTGAAAAACAAATAAAATACAATTTTACAATGTGTTCAATTAATGTTATTAAAACGAAATGTCAAAGGTAATAGATAGCACAGTCCGTTGAATCCGAGAAAATGTTGTACTTTCAAGAGCAGTTAATTTCCAGTGTTTCACGGAGAGAATGTTCAAATATGTATAGAGTAATTTGAAGGCTTCAAAAACAATGTTGTAAAGTTAACTCACTCTGTGGTTAGCCACGAATTGTGTCCTAGATGACGTTTGTCCTTTGAAAAGTTCTCCAGAACTGGTATGACCTTGCAATGTTCGGTTTGAGATCCGTGTGAGCAGGGGAAAGGTAGCGATGATACGATGTTTTAATGTTCTTATGAGGTTAAAGATGAATAATCCTCCTAGACTGGAACACATAAATAGATTAAGAATATAATCAAACGAACTGTATAAATTACGGAACGGTGTAACAGAATACTCCCCGTCTGATGTCTATCTGATATCACTATTCCATAAGTATTCCACATGTGAATGTCACTATATAAATCCAAAATATATACAAATAATTACACAGAGTTGTTCTCTACGAGAAGAATCATGTCCACGATAGGGCGTGTGTAGGTTGTGGCTTTCTCATTAACGAATACTCGCACTTCTGCTTTTCGGACATGTTCGTCTGAACTTTTAAATGAGTTCATTATGATTCCAACGGGCCATTGGGTACGGCAAATGTTTTTGTCCTTTAGAAGAATGACGTCTCCTTCGATGAGATCACGGCGATCTTCGGTCCATTTTCGTCGTTGTTGTAGTAACGGCAGGTACTCTTTCCTCCAACGGGACCAGAAAACACTGGCAAGAGCCTGTACTCGTCTCCATTCGGCAAGACATAGATCTCGTTTATCGAATTCTCCGAGATGATCTGAGGTGAATACGTAGTCGGTTTTCTGTGTCAATAACATAGCCGGAGTTAATATTAACGGATTTTCTGGATCTGTTGATACCGGTACCAGAGGTCTAGAGTTCACTATTGCTGAAACTTCTGCCATTAGTGTGTTGAGCACGTCATGCGTTAGGCTTCTTCCGGCTGTATTTAGAAGCATAGAATCAAGAATTCTCCTGGTGATACCAATCATTCTTTCCCAGGCTCCACCCATGTGGGACGAATGCGGTGGATTGAAGATCCAAGTTGTACCAGAATTGTACAGAAAGTTCTTGAAGGGTCCATCTTCGACGTTGATTGAGTCAATCTTTAGATCGTCGATTGCGCCAATAAAGTTTGTTCCACGGTCAGATCGGAAAATCTTAACTTGACCTCTTATAGCGGCGAATCTTCTAACGGCGTTTATGAAGGCTGAAGAGCTCATTTCCTCGATTAGTTCGATGTGAACAGCTCTAGTCACTAAGCATGTGAAAAGAATTGCCCAACGTTTTGAGTTTGCGTATCCACCACGTGTTTTACGTGAAACAATTGTCCAGGGTCCAAATGTGTCTATTCCAACGTTGGTAAATGGAGGTGACGGTTCAAGACGGTCCTCTGGCAAATCAGACATAATTTGACACTCAGTTTTTCCTCTAAGTTTGCGGTAAGTCACACATTTGTGAATGAGAGAAGAAATCAAGCGTTTAGCTCCGACGATCCAGAATCCTGCGGAACGAATCGCTCCATCTGTGAAGTGGCGACCTTGATGTTTTATCTTGTCATGGTAGTGTCGGACTAATAATGTCGCTATATGATGGCGTCCAGGGACGATCAATGGTTTCTTTTCACGGAGGTTTAAGTCAGATTTGGCAATACGGCCTCCTACTCGTAATAGTCCTCGTTCGTCCAAAAACGGATTAAGGTTAGCTATCGGGCTCCGCTTATGAATTTGTTCCTGACGTTTAATGCAATCTATTTCATCTCCGTAAACTTCAAATTGAGCAGATATTAAAATGAAATTTTCGGCATTCGAAAATCCTTCAAGAGAATTCACTGGTGCTGCTTGTTTTGACCCGTGTAAACGGGAGAAACGTTCTAAAAAGGCTATCGCTCGCACAAGTGATGTCCAGTTTGAGAATCTGTTGAATCTTTCAGTTCCGATACCTTTATGTTCAAGTGTGGCAAATGTTTTTGCAACATTAACAGTTGCACGAATTTCTCCATCTTCCTCTGGATCTATTAGCTGATATATGTCCTCAGAATTCTTCTGTTCTGAGGAAAGAAGTTGTCTTGGTCCCAATAACCATTCACTGCTATGAATTTCGTGGGCTGGTACGGACCTTGTTCCCGAATCTGCGGGATTACGGTTAGTTGGTACGTAATTCCATTGACTTGGAGAGCTAAATTTCCTTATTTTCTCTACTCTATTGGCGACATAGATAAAGAACCTTCTTGTCTCATTACTGATGTAACCTAAGACAACTTTACTGTCTGTAGAATTTCACGGTGTCTATATGTAAATCTAAATTATCCACAATGGTTTGTGTAATCTCAACTGCTAATACAGCAGCAGATAATTCAAGTCGTGGAATAGTGTGACCACTCGTTGGTGCAACCTTAGCTTTCCCAAGAATGAACCCTATGTTAGGTTCACCACTACTGTCGGTCGTGCGTAGATATGCAACAGCTGCTATGGCTTTTTCTGATGCATCAGAGAAGACGTGCAACTCCTTAGTGGCTGTTTTGCTGAGATACGGTACGTAGGTACGTGGAATGCGTAATGTTTCGATAGCAATTAGAGTATCTCTCCAAGATTTCCACTCCGCTGCTGTTTCATCAGAGAGAGGTTGGTCCCAATCGACGGTTTCTGATACTATTTTCCTTAATAGGAGTTTCCCTTGAATAATCACTGGAGCCAAAAATCCAAGAGGATCGTAGAGACTGTTTATCGTAGATAAAATTCCTCTCCGAGTGATCGGTTTGTTTTCTGATGATAATTGAAATAAGAAGTTATCAGTGTTTACGTCCCAGCTGAGACCAAGACTACGTTGCAGGGGTTTGCTGTCGCATTCTAAGTCTAGATCTTTAAGATTTGAAGCCAAATCACTGGCATGAAATGCAGACATAACTTCCGCACAGTTAGAGGCAAACTTGTGAAGGCGTAAGTTTCCATATTTTGATAATGCTTGCTGTGTGTCCTTCATGAGCTTTACAGCTTCCTCTTTAGTAGGACATGACGTTAGACCGTCGTCGACATAGAAGTCTCTTTTAACAAAGCTAGTCACGTGACTGCCAAACTCTTGTTTTGATGCTTGAGCTGCTTTTCTGAGTCCAAGCGTAGCAACGGCAGGTGACGGACTATTTCCGAAAACATGAACCCTCATGCGGTATTCGACAAGGTTCTCCTGTAGGTCATTGTCTTTATGCCATAAAAATCTCAGGTAATTTCGGTGGTCTTTTCTGACAACAAAGCAGTGGAACATATGTTGAACGTCTGCAGTTACTGCGATCATTTCTTTCCTGAAACGCAGCAGTACTCCCAAGAGATCATTGGTCAAGTCTGGACCTGTAAGCAGGACGCTGTTAAGTGAAACTCCGTTACATTTGGCGGAAGAATCAAACACACCTCTTATCTGATCGGGTTTCTTCGGATGATAAACACCAAACAATGGCAAATACCAGCACTCCTCATGTTCGTGCAATGGTGGAGCGAGCTCTGCATGATTATTATCTAAGATTTTACTCATAAATGTAAGAAAATGTTCCCGCTTCACTGGGTTTCTATTCAGACTGGCGTCTAACATGTTAGCACGGTGAAGAGCTTGTGGTCTGTTGCTTGGCAATGGCTGTCTTGGCACTCGGAACGGTAACGGTGCTACCCAACTTCCTTCCAAGTCTCTCACAAATTCGTTGTCCATCTGCTTCATGAACATTTTGTCCTCATATGACTGTCCAGGCTTATCATCGTCCTTTGTTTTTTCAAAGAGTGGCGATTGTAAATCTTTCGTTACAAGGTCTGTGTAATTTTCCCGGATGTCAAACTTGCTTGTGCATGGTTGAAAGGTTGAAGGTTGTCCTGTAGGTAAAATGTTGGTTATTTTAACATTTAATTCAAAGGGTACGTGCTGCTTGTTAATGCAGGTTTCTCCTATCACTACCCAACCAAGTTTCAATTGTTGTGCATATGGAGTTCTTGGTGGTCCTATGCGCTGGTCAAGGACGTGGTGTGCCTCTATAAGGTCTCTGCCAATTAGGAGAAGAATTTGGCAATTTTCGTCTAATGGTGGAATGCTTCCTCTGAGTTCTTTTAGATGAGGGTGATGCATTGTGACTTCCGGAGTAGGAATTTCGTCCCTATTATTTGGAATATGATCACATTCAATCAGTACAGGAAGGTCAAACTTGTCATTACAGTTGATTGATTCCATGATGAAACCTCTTCCTCTTTTCCCGGAGGTGACTACTTTGCCGGAGCATGTTGATAAAGTATAGTTCTCCGGTTTATCTTTGACGTCGAAAATATTAAAGAATTCGGGCGATGCTAGTGACCGGTTGCTTTGGTCATCAATGATGGCGTACATGCGAATAACTTTGTCCTGGTTATCTTTGTGATAAACATTCACAGGCAGTATTTTAGCACAAGATTTCCCGCTATATGTATCTTTGCAGATCTCAGTACAGGTAGAGTTAACTGAGGTTGCCTTAGTTTCAGCCGATTCTATAGGCTCCCCGCCGTAGGCTTGCTTAGGCGAGCTAGACTGAGAACTTGAAGGTTGCTGTGGTCTAGTAATGTGAAGTGCGGTAGTGTGTTGTTTACTTCCACATTCTTTACAACTTATGCGTGCGTTGCATTCCCGGCTTCTGTGTTTGGTAGAATCACAACACTTGTAACAGACATTGTTTTCTTTCAAAAGACCTTTGCGTTCCTCTATTGATTTGGCTCGGAACGCTCGACATTCATTTAAGGAATGCTTTGTATTGTGCAGAATACAAAGACCTTGTTTGCTGGCGTCTCCGGATTGTTGCTCAACCGCTGTTTTATGAGTACCAACTTTAGTCTTGGGGTAAGACGTGAACCTTGGCGCAGCACCTTTTGTATTTGGTGTGACTTTTGACCCAAAGATTAATCCAGGATCGTTTTTAATTCTACTGATTTCACTGATGAATGCAGATAACTCTGTAAAAGGAGGAAAGGCAACGCCGTGATTAGATTTGTATCTAGACGCCCTTGTAATCCACTTTTCCTGAAGTCCATATGGTAGTTTTTCAATGACAGGGTTTATTCCGGTCGGTGAATCAAAATAAGCTAGCAGACATCCCAGCTTGGGATTTTCCTTGTGGTATTCTATTTCTGATAGAATGTCAGACAGTTCATAAAGACGTGCGTTGTCCTTATTCGTCAAGGTTGGGAATTTGTCAAGTTTACTCCTGAGAGAGGCTTCCAACATTTCTGGAGCACCATACCGCTCGTCAAGCCTCTTCCATAATCTTTGTATACCTATTGTAGGATTATTGGCGTTCGACGCTCTTATGCTTATGGCATGTTTAGCAGACTCAGGACCGAGCCACTTGATCAATAAATCAATCTGTTCCGAGTCAGATACTTGTAACTCGTCTGTCACGTTTTTAAAGCTTGCTTTCCATGTATGGAAGGATTCTGCCCGATCGTTAAAGCTTGTTAATCGGGAGAAAAGCAGGTCCTTGCGCAAGAGAAATCTAGTAATCTCCGATGTTGGGTTGATTTGTTGCTGGTGTGCAACAGGGATCTCTTCTATTACGCCTTGTTTTTGGTGTGAAACAGGGATCTCTTCTATAACGTCTTGTTTTGTGCGTAAGACAGGGATTGCTTCTTTAACACCCTGTTTTTGGTGTTCAGCAGGGATCTCATCTGAAAGGCCTAGTTTTTGTATGCCGGTTACTAATCCCAGATCTGGGATAGAGGTAACTTCCGGTGACTTAGTATCGGAAGGCAAGACAGCAGATGTCTGTGACAGTAAGTTCAGTGCCACGGATGGCACGAACGCTGGTGCTTCGTGACTCAGCTCGATCTTAACAGGAATTTGTTTTTTCTTTTGAGGTCCTGTTACTTCCTTTTCAACAGTTGATACAGGAAGTTTATTGACGAAATCTTGCACACGCTGGAGCGGGTCTTCCTTTTCATCAGGAAGATCGCTAAATGCTTGGCTGCCGTCGTATTCTAGGACACGAGCCTCGGCTTCTGCGGCTGCAGCTTCTCTTTGTGCTTCTAGAATGTTCATAGCAGCTTTAATTTCGGCCTTTTCCCGTGTTGCACGTGCAGCCTCCTGTTCCATTAAAGTTTTCCTGCGTATGGCCTCGCGTTTCATTTCAGCTCTCTGGTGTGCAGCCTCAGCATTTCTACTTGTGGCTTCTTGATCTGCTCTGATGGCTTCTTGTTCTGCTCTGATGGCTTCTTGTTCTGCCTCGGCCTTTATTTCATTTTGCTTGAAAAAAGTCTGTTCTTCTATCATTGCCTCCTGCTTTAGGAGCAATGCCTGTTTTTCAGCAAAGGCTATCTGAGTTCTGGCAGCCTCTGCTTTAGCACGCTTCTTCCGTGCAAGACTTGAAATGTCAGAGACGTGGGAGCTCCCACTGTGTGAGGATTTCTTGCCTCTAGATGTCTTTGTTTTTGTAGATTTAGCTTTTGTAAGAGCGAGGCGATGCTCGTGTAGTTTTTCCATAACTAGCTCCACTTTGGACAGACGTAAATCCAAAGAGAGTTTACATGCATCAATTTCTTTTTGACTCTCCAATGTTCGGGTCCTTTTCAGAAGGTCTAGGTATTCATCTGTGAGCCTACGATAATTATTACAGGCTTTAACAAGTTTGTCCTGGACTGTTAGGAGTTGCTGGAGATCGTTAGGAGGCGTTGTTACTTCCAATAACTGGGATTCAATGTCTGCCCAGAGAGCCTCTAGTTCCTGACAGAACTTGTCACGTTTTTCAGTGAAAGCTCCTTGTCCTTTTTCCGTGAGGTCACGTACTCGCCTAGCCTCGGGAGTATCATCTGACTGTGATGTATTAGACGGATTTTCTAATAGTTCAAGGACATCTCCTTCTTGGGGCTGAATCTCTTCTTGTTGTTCCACATGACTGGGATCCATATTGACTCAACTTTGTTAGGTTGCTGTCGAGTTCACACAAGAGTTTACACTGTCAGTGTAAAGGTATGTACGTATGTACGTTGCTACGTTGTCGTTCCTTGTCTGGATATGTAAAGACAGGTTGTCGTCAATTTACTGTACGTCAAGGGATGACGCGTACATGCAGGGCTCAACAGGTAGGTAGTTATATAGCTGTATAACTAACGTGGAGTGGCGTTATCTGTGAGACACAACAGGCAAGTTGTAGACTTTTTACTGTAATGGCCTGACCATTAAGTATAACCGACGATTGGGCTCAAGGAGAAAAGACTATCAGGTGCTGATACTTTAATTATGAACCAATCTGACATATGGTAAAAAGCTGAAAAACAAATAAAATACAATTTTACAATGTGTTCAATTAATGTTATTAAAACGAAATGTCAAAGGTAATAGATAGCACAGTCCGTTGAATCCGAGAAAATGTTGTACTTTCAAGAGCAGTTAATTTCCAGTGTTTCACGGAGAGAATGTTCAAATATGTATAGAGTAATTTGAAGGCTTCAAAAACAATGTTGTAAAGTTAACTCACTCTGTGGTTAGCCACGAATTGTGTCCTAGATGACGTTTGTCCTTTGAAAAGTTCTCCAGAACTGGTATGACCTTGCAATGTTCGGTTTGAGATCCGTGTGAGCAGGGGAAAGGTAGCGATGATACGATGTTTTAATGTTCTTATGAGGTTAAAGATGAATAATCCTCCTAGACTGGAACACATAAATAGATTAAGAATATAATCAAACGAACTGTATAAATTACGGAACGGTGTAACAGAATAGTAGTCTAGTCTGATGAACAGAACGTTGTCTATATGTCGGACTAAACTACTTTCAAAAGTAACTACACTCAAAAGTAAGGATTCCATGGTTCAGTTTGAAAGCAACTTAAACCAAAGATATTGGTTTAACCTACACACAAGTCCGAATTGCTGTCAGTAAGATGTTTCAATATATCTATATTGAGATAATCAGCTTGCAACAAGATGTAGATATTTGTTAATCACTTAAAACATGGTGGACTCTTTCTGACCATCTAGGTATGTTGATTTTCTTTCTCGTCGACGTCAGCAGCGGATCCAGTCATTTTCAAAAGATTGAAGGGGTCTCCAACCCAGGAGAAAAACATTCCAAATTTATATCTTCATTCAAATTCATGTTTGGTAAAAAGGGAGGTTCAAACACAGGACGTTCACCTCAGATCTCTTTTTCAGTTCAATTTAGTTTTCGTTATGGCTACTCGTCAGCCGTTAGCATTTCACATTTTTAATTTCTTGTCAAATACAACTTGGCCAATTCAAACTTAGGGAGATACCATTTGATTTTTATGGGCTAGGATGAAATTTTTTGTCCTGCATTTTATTTAGTTGTAATCTCTGTCCTGCCTTTTTATTTTTCACTATATTTGGTCCTGCCTTTTTTATATAAATTTATCCCGTTTTTTTGCCCAGTTGCTCATCCTGCCTTCTTTTTTACTAAACAATCCTGTCTTGCCTTTTTTATACTCAAATCCCTGTCCTGCAGGATTTTTTTTAATTACCTAATAGCCTTCTCCCCCTCCCCCCCCCCCCCCCCCCCCAAAAAAAAAAAATTCAAATGGTAGCCCCCTTAACTTGGACTCGGAACTTGGAATAAAAAAAAACAATTAATTACACCACCTTTTAAAAATCAAAAACTTAACCTATAACAATGTAAAAGATATATAATATATAGGCCTATTTCGTCCATTTCGTTTCGTTTCGTTTCTTCATTTTTTCATTTCGTTTCGTTTCGTTGCGTTTCGATGTATTTCGTTTCGTTTTTTTATATTTCGTTTCGTTTCGATTCCGTTTCTCACTTTATAAGTACCCCTTCAAACCAAGGGTTTTTTGGTCTTATGAAGAGCAACCGGATATATATCAGTTACTGCTTCAAACTCAAATACTAACACAAGCATTGTTGAACAATCAAAGAACTGAGTCTGACACGCCAGTGAAAAAAAACACATGTGGCAAACGACGTACAACATGTACTACTGTCTCTGCCAGTGATGACGTAAGACCATCAAGTTCTAAAAAACAAAGATTTGAAACTGAAAGTGGCCACGGACATGGATCACGAGTACAATCTCAGTCTTTGGTACAGAGTTACGTGAAAGAACTTCAAGAACTTTGCCGATCACAAAGCAACAAACAAAATCAAGGGGAAGCAAGCCCTTTATCTGTTGTGTCAAGTGAAAGTGAGCCAGAAAGCTCAACAATTCTGACAATGAACTTGATGAACAAGAAGTACACACTAACATTAACAGTACTAGTTCTTCTAATAAAAACAATGACACTGTCTGTTATGAAGATATGAAAGGCTTCATGGTAACTGAAGAGAAAGCTGGTCCAAAGATAAATGATGAACTGGCATCTGTTGTCAATGATGGCTTGAGAAAAAAGGCCAAGCAAAACGAAGTTGATAAGCTAACAAAAAAGTATGTAAAGCCAGAAAATGTACACAGTTTGACAGTCCCAAAAATTAATTTGGGTGAGTGTATATATTGTATATACAATTAAACATATGATACATGTACAAAAATGTACGTGTTAAAATTTATCTATTTCTAACTGTACCATATTTTTAAATTTTCTTTTTTTATTCAAACCAATATAAATTATTTGATCGCGGCAGGCATAATGTAGTAAACTGTAGAATTATAAAAATTACAGGAATTTATTTCCTTTTCAGGTATATGGTCACATATGTCAATTTCTAATAGGATGAATGACGTTAAACTTAAAAAAAATTCAAAACTTATTGGGCAAACCAGCGTGTCCTATGCTTTACTTGATGGACTTGTTTCTGGGTAAATCGCAAAACAATGATGGACTGACTAGAGAAGACGTAGTCTGCAACGCAACTCTGTAAAGACACTTATCAAATGACTCAAGTCACGTATTCTGACATAACAGAAGATGAGCATTAATATAAGCGGTAAAAAAATTTTCATGTACCAAACTTAGAAGCTTCTTTCAATCAAAAGACTGAATCGAGAGGGAAATTTTTATTGATGTTTTTCCTCATTT
This sequence comes from Mytilus galloprovincialis, assembly GCA_037788925.1. NCBI lineage: Eukaryota > Metazoa > Mollusca > Bivalvia > Mytilida > Mytilidae > Mytilus > Mytilus galloprovincialis. Next base: position 1,209,226 of record JAWDJN010000024.1, on the reverse strand, counting down.
TTGTTGAGTGTGCGATTCACAGCAGAAGTAGGCGAGACACTGGGTTCCGCGGAACCCTTACGATTTTTTTTTTATATTTGATTTATTTTTCAATAATTGATTTCATCATTTAACATTCGACTTATGCAACTCAATGAAAATGTAACAACAGTTCAGAATAATGAATAAAAAATATATCGATGAATATTAAACCTTTTTATCAGTAACTTTTTTTTTTTTTTTTTAATAAAGAACAGACCGAATTCGCTGTCATGTTGAATTGGATAGTAAACGAAACTGCCTTGAGAAAAATGATATCCAAAGGGGTGCAACAAGGATGGTTCAATGAAGAGGAATTCACCGTGTTCCAACTGAAGGATTGATTGATTGTTGGTTGCTTTACGCCGCTTTAAAATTTTTACCTTTTATTGTTTGTACCATATTCCAAACTTTTGTCATCGCAGTGCGAGATAAATTTTTCCAGGATGTTTGTCGGGCTTGCCTACAAGTCCCCATTACTAGATTTAATGATGTTCATTACTGTGTTTATTCGATTGACTTTGATTCCCATCGAAGATTTAAGAATTTCAGCGGCATCTCTATGTTTTTCCATTTAATGTTCGATTAAGTTATATCCTATAATCGGTTCATTCATGTCCGGATGTGAGCTAAGTAGGAATGGCACCTCTAGACCATTTTCTAATTTTTCCTCTAAGCTTTTCAATTTGAAGTTAACTTGTACCCATTCCTCAATGGAATTTCGCTGCCATTTGCCGAACGGACTATTAGTTCGCCATCCATCAATTCACTCAATGGTCTGATTTGAGTTTCATTCATCTTTTCTTTCAGCCATTGAACTGAGATGATTGATATCTGTGCTCCAGTGTCCCATAGAAGTCGAAATTCTTTCCCGTTCAAGGAGCAGTCAACCTCGCATTTCGATCCAACAAGTCTCACTAAATTTCTTTTTTGTTTTGACGAAAGCTGGAATACAGTTCCTTTCAATTCACTTACAGACACTTTCCGTACACTCGGATCCTGTCTGTCTTGTTTGTCTTCGGCTCTAAACCCATTTTTGAATCCGGCTTTGAAATGTTCGGAACTTCCACAAATCGAACAATGTCCTCCATTTCCTGATTGTTGACATTGCGGACATCCTGGCTTTCTCTCTCGTGGGGTATTGTTTGCCGTATGTTATTGTTGTTGTGGTGGTGGTGGTTTATAGGCATTTGTGACTAGCTGTCTGATTTCTGCCAATTCCCTTTTAACTTTATTCTTGAATTCTCCGAAAACAACGCTCTCTTCTGTCGCTTCTTTTTATTTAATTTACCCCTGGACCATTTATTTTTTGCTAATCTTTCATTCTCTCGTAACACAATTTGGTTTAATGATGATATCAAAGTTTCGTCCCGCACATTCGTATCGCTCAGAACCGGTCTTATTTCTTGTGTATATGTATTTCCGTTATTGCTTCCGATTTGGACCAACTTGACAACTGGGTCAATAATAAAAAATCTAAGTACATTTTTAGATTCAGCATAACAAAGAATCCCAAGTATTCAATTTTTGTTAAAATCAAACTTAGTTTAATTTTGGACCTTAATGTAGACCAATTTGAAAACGGGACCAAAAATAAGAATCTACATACACAGTTAGATTCGTCATATCAAAGAACACCAACCCCAAGGGTGACTGGGGTATAGAAATACGGTCACTTGGTCTTCTCCCGACCGGCAGTAAAACGCTTGCTGAGTGGGGCGTCCGTTTGGCTGTGCGGGATGTATCAAGTTCGCAGTCATGTCCGTCAGAAAGGGACGTTAAATCCGATGCCTCGTGTAAAGAGAGTGCCACGCTCTTTGCACGTTAAGAACCCTTGCAACAACTCTTTGAGGGGTCCGTAGGTGGCCTGTTGTAAGGCAAAATTTCTGTCCCTATCCAATATACCCTCATTTTCCAGTGGCAGTCCAAATTTCCCCGACCATCATCCTAGATGGCCTCTATTACAACAACCTACCTATTGTATTTATTGTAAACTTGTTCTCGTCCTGAATATGCATGAAATATTTGCCACTGGAGGTTAAGCAACCAACAATCAATCAATCAATTAAAGAACCCCAATTATTCAATTTTTGATGAAATAAAACAAAGTTTAATGTTGGACCCTTATTCCTAAACTGTTGGGACCAAAACTCCTAAAATCAATCCCAACCTTTTTTTTTTTTTTGGTAATAAACCTTGTGTTAAAATTTCATAGATTTTTATATACTTATATTAAAGTTATGGTGCCAAAACCAAGAAAAATGCTTATTTGGGTTCCTTTTTGGCCCTAATTCCTAAACTGTTCTGACCTCAACTCCCAAAATCAATCCCAATCTTCCTTTTGTGGTTATAGACCTTGTGTTTAATTTCATTGATTTCTATTTACTTAAACTAAAGTTATCGTGCGAAAACCATGAAAATGCTTATTTGGGCCCTTTTTGGCCCCTAATTCCTAAACTGTTGGGACCAAAACTCCTAAAATCAATCCCACCTTTCTTTTGTGGTCATAAACCTTGTCTTAAAATTTGAAAGATTTCTATTCTCTTTTACTAAAGTTAGAGAGCGAAAACTAAAAGTATTCGGACGACGACCCCAACCTGATACCAATATACAACCAATCAGTTTTTAATCCTGTGACTTTTTGTTCGTTTACCGGGCACATTCGCGCTGATTTTATTATTTTTATTTAGTTAAACAAAATATGTTAGTCTGTTAAAAAATTGACAGAATATTTATATTGCCGCAATCAATTTATCATTTTCTCTTTGATAAAGCTTTATCACGAATACTTTATCTTTACCTAAGCAATTTAAAAGTTAGTCATCTATATGTTTCATGTCTTTTAAAAATACCCTATATATTAACAATAAAATGTCATTACAAACTGAAAATAATTTCCTTAATACAATAGTTATATGTTAAAAAGAAGTTCCTGTAATATGTTACTCTGTGTACTGATGTCTTCTGTGGTGACTGTCGCCTGGACCCCATTGTCTCTGAATTCTCTGTTCTCTATTATTGCTTCGACTTGGTTGGTATCTTCTTCGGTCTGAGTTGCTGTATTTCGTCTTCTTCTTACTAACGGGTCACCCCAAGGGTGACTGGGGTATAGAAATATGGTCATTTGGTCTTCTCCCGACCGGCAGTAAAACGCTTGCCGAAGTGGGGCGTCCGTTTGGCTGTGCGGGATGTATTAAGTTCGCAGTCACGTCCGGTCAGAAGGGGGACGTTAAATCCGATGCCTCGTGTAAAGAGAATGCCAAGCTCTTTGCACGTTAAGAACCCTTACAACAACTCTTTGAGGGGTCCGTAGGTGGCCTGTTGCAAGGCAAAATTTCTGTCCCTATCCAATATACCCTCCTTTTCCGGTGGCAGTCCAAATTTCTCCGACCATCATCCAGATGGCCTCTATTGTATCAACCTACCTATTGTATTCATTGTGAACTTGTTATCGTCCTGAATATGCATGAAATATTTACTGACGACTGCTCTAAGTTCAGCTGCAAGTATTGAGGTTTCTCTGAAAAAGTCCGTGCATTTGATTCTTTACAGTCCGACATTTTTAACGGCAATCCTTATGTCAATAAATGGGGCATAATAAAAACATTTTAATGTTTCAAAATTTATTCATTTTGTGTTTGGTTCACTTACAAACTACTCTAAAGTAAGGTTAAAGTTATAAAAAATATACACATATGGCCCCTAGAAAAGGTGAATATCCAAAACAGTAAACATTTCAAGGTTATTTCACTGAGGGCACACCAAATATTTTTTTAAGGGTCGACAATTATTGTTAAATATTTATCATAATACAAGCAATTATTGTATGGTCACACACAAATATTACTGTGATTTGGCTAGTAATTATTCCAGAAACATATGCACTTGCAGCATACATAAATTTCATTTCAGATTTTATTTATGAAACATATTGCAAAAATGCTAATGTAATTTTGTCGAGGCAAAACAGCATTTTTAGCATTAGGATAACATTAAACCATTACCAATTACTGAATCACTTACAGTCGGTTGAAAACAAAACTTTACGACAAAAGAGATGATTTCAGCTTTCCAATTGTAAACTTTCCATTTCTAAGTAGCAACATTCCAGCAGCACCTGCATACGGGGTATATATCTCCCAATTGATACGATATTCCCGGGCTTGCATTTCCTATCATGATTTTCTTGATAGAGGGTTACTGCTCACAAGGAAACTATTAAACCAAGAGTTCCAAATGGTGAAGTTGAAATCATCCCTTCGTAAATTTTACGGACGCCATCACGAGTTGGTTGACCGTTATGAAATAACCGTTTCACAAATGATATCGGATATGTTCCTTACGTCGTAACTACAATTCCCTTCCCTTTCATGAATGTGACCTACCGAATTAGACTATTTACCGGATTTGTAATCACATAAGGAACACGACGGGTGCCACATGTGGAGCAGGACCTGCTTACCCTTCCGGAACACCTGAGATCACCCCTAGTTTTTGGTGGGGTTCGTGTCGTTTATTCTTTAGTTTTCTATGTTGTGTCATGTGTACTATTGTTTTTCTGTTTGTCTTTTACATTTAGCCATTGCGTTGTCAGTTTGTTTTAGATTTATGAGTTTGACTGTCCCTCTGGTATCTTCCGTCCCTCTTCTTTTACACTTATCCTGGCATTTGTGATATCGAATAAAATAAAATCACTCGTGTCTAAATAACCACTTGATTTTAAATGTACAATTGTACGTAGATAATAAAAAGCATTTTCATAAGTAACGTTAAATTTTGAAAAATGTACATCAAATTAAAGAATCTATATTCAAAAAGGCAGCTAATTTTATTATATCTATTATTTCCTTAATTCTTGGCCATTTAGTGTCCAAGGCGGTAACCCGTCTGTTGATGAGACATAAGGCCTCTAAGGAAAAATCTGATAAATTAAAATGTGTCCCACCAAAACGGACCAATCCCTGAAAAGTGGGAGAAATCTGTGTGCAAGCCTCCATTGCACACACTGTTCTGTCTCCAAAATTACATGTCCAAATAACCACTTCATTTAAAATGTACAATTGTACGTATATAATAAAAAACATTTTCATAAGTAATGTTAAATTTTTGAAAAATGCACATCAAATTCAAAGAATCTATATTTAAAAAGGCAGCCAATTTTATTACATCGATAATTTCCTTAATACTTGGCCATTTTGCCGACTGGATATTTTATGTAAAGATGTACAACCATGATGTACGCACAGAAAGGTTTCTTTATTAGGCGACGTAGTAAGTAAGCTCTTAATGGTGACACTATTTTTTTGCATGCTTTTAATTCCAACATGATCTTATCATACTTGTCATGTCTTGAATTATCTACCGCCTCTTTACTATCTGTTTAGGGTTGTTTGATTTCAACATTTTGCAAGGGTGTGTCTTTCCTGTTGCTGTTGTTTTATTCCTACTGCATGTATTGCGTACTATTTTAGTATCTTTCACTGACTGGTTATGTGCTACCTTTGAAACTTTGAGCACATGACCGGAACACTCCTCTGACAAGACACATGCACAGCTTACAACTCTGTGCAATATTTCGTTTTTACTTTGTACAACCAGCTGATGTTGCTAGTTGTTGTATTTCTTTGTTTGAGCTTCCTCGACGTTCTGAACGTAGTGTTCCTTTACAATTTTAAGTCAATTTAATCGATTCATCATTGTTAATACATATCGCAATGCTTTGGCAAGTTTTGATCAATGAAATGCAGATGAACTAGTGATGGGAACATCAACGTTTTTTTTTCTGCACGCATTCTCTTCAAGCAGTTTACTATTGATTGAAGTAAACTTCTAAACTTTCCAAACACTGATTTCCTGAAATTCACGAGTACTGGAGGTTGTAAAATGTACTCAAGTCCTTTGTTGGTACCAAGCAAGTGTGGATTCTCATGTTATCAATCAATATTACAAAGGACTTTCCATCTTTTTGTCATTTGAAGACTTTACATATGAACCCTTTCCTATCATTACAAGATCAGTGTAGTCTTTCTTACTGAATGTTGGAAGTCCAAGGCTTGTATCTTCGGCCATGTTGATAGCTGTATTAAGTTTCTTTAATATTGGAAGATTCACCTTGAAGGAGGCCATTATAAAACCTGAAAATGGCTAAAAGCTAAAGTATAGTACGAAAATATTTATGAACTCTTTGAACGTTAAACAAGTTAATTTCATTGTGTGCGTGTAACATATATGACAACCAGTCCTTCCACTGGTTCAAAAACCTGTTCCTTTGGCATCATATTTTTTTAAAGCTGTGAATTCAATAAGACACAACATTTATGTGATTATTGCACGGACTTAGTAATGCTATACATAAAATTAAACTAACAAAAAGCTATAACAAAACTTTCACCAGAGATTGCTATCAACACCAATTGCTTGTTTCCATCAAATTTTAACTTTTGCAAATACCAAATGTTTCAAGGTGATTACGAAATAAAGAATATGTAAGCACTAGAAGCATTTTCACATTGATCAAACGAACGATGAATGGTATTGAAGAACTATGAGCTATCATTTTCTATTCTGTGAAGCAAATACAACCTTATTACTGCATGTATATATTTATCAAAATTGCTTATTAGTTACTAATAGTTTGGAAAGGCAAAACCGTGTCCAGTGCAAGATCCTCCAGGTCACTTTCCCATAGTTCGTCACCTTCTCCGTTTACCTTGTAATTTTTTTTTATCACAGATATATATGTATGTATATTTTTTGTACTTCAGTTAGCATTTTCTATATAATATAAGTACACACTATTTTGACTGTTTTTTTTTTTAATTGCAAGCGTTAAACTATTTGCCCGGTCATTAGTTTCCAACTTTCGGACTTACCTTGCCATTTCTTTCACTTTCAAGTGCTCATAGAATGTGTCAATAATGTCATCTTCGTCGTTGACCTCACATTCTGTTTCAATTACATCAACTTATACTTGGATTATTTGGATCAAACTAACAGTACCTTTTATAGAAACAAAATATAATGTTCAAGGCATGTAAGCAAATATTTTTGATCTTTCACCATGATCTGCATAAGAGACACTCTGAACAATAAATTCCCAATCTCCAACAGCCGTAAAGTTTTCCAATGGAATTTCTGAAATTGATGGTGACATTCTTGAAAGGCAGTTTTTACAAATTTAGTTAAACGGCTGTGTAAGAATTTTGGAATGAAATCTGCATATGTCCTGTAGCCTTCCACACTTTTTACGTTGTTTTCTGTATACCTAAAGAAAAGCATTAGAGTTAATTACAACCTTCAATATAAACTATTTTTCAAGTATAATTTTATTGCACTATAAAAAAAAACATATTAAGCCTTCATAATTCATAAATTTAACATACACCCATGAAGTTGTATCTAATTTACAATAAAGATATTATAGTTAATGAAAATTATAGCCTTCATAATTTAGGCTGGTGTCATTCAGAAATTGAACCTTATTCTGTAGAAAAAGCACAATTTAATATAATGGTTTAGCAACTGTTGAATGAAAATAAAGTTAAAGTTCACCTCACAATGAACATTTGTTCCAAGTTTACAGGAATTTTTGTTGACATAAGAATTTTCACAAAATATATATCAAGTTTAAACAGCGTAATTAACGGGGTGAACTCAAACCGTTTTTGTTGTTTATGCATCTTTTTATATCCAAAATCGCCATGAAGGTCGAGTAACATAAAACTTTCCGGTCAGGCCGGGCACAACAAAATAACAGATAATTTAAAACAAATAATCCAATAATGTATAGTCTTGTTGTCCAAGAAATATACAAGTAAATTCACTAATCTATTATTTATTAACATTCCATTCCAGGAAACTATTTACATTACATATAATTTACAAAATGCATAGTTCAAATATTCATTGGCACGTTTATTTCACACGGTATCACAAACGGATTTAATTATAACGAAACGGGAGTCACGGTTACTTCTATCTTTTCAGATATTGCATTTGCAGCCGTATGTTGCAGACTAGAGAAAAATGGAGGAGGAATAGTTGAGGCTATACAGAGTTTACGGTTACTTGCTGTACAAATGGGAGTATAATGTAGACCAACTTGTAAGCCAAGATTTATTTGTACAGCCCGTCGACCCCATTTTATCCTTGCAATCCCTTTGTACAAGTAAAGCATGTTGACGAATTTGACTATACTTTTTGGACCTTTTGGATAATAGCTCTTCATCTTTTATATAAGCTTTGGATTTCAAATATTTTCGCCACGAGCATCACTGAAGAGACATATTTTGTCGAAATGCGCATCTGGTGCAACAAAATTGGTACCGTTGATTTTATTGGATCTGCATGTACATTTTGTACATTTTGCACACTCTCCCGAAGCTCATCCCAACTTCTCTTCCATTGACAAGTCCCATTCAAGGATGCAATTACAATGTGGTGATATATTCTGTTGCTCTCTAAACACCTCATTCCACATTTCTGTGTTTTTGTTTATTGTTACTATTCTGTTGGTGTATTATCAGATTTGGAGGTAAACAATAATGTAAATCTTTAAGACTCTATCTTACATCAATCTGTAGCAAATATTGCATAGGTTTTTTATAATTGTGTAGTATCAGGTGTAAAATTAGAATTATCTCTGTTTGAGACTGTATTTTTCAAAGAAGTGTTTGTAAGCTGGGATGCAGATATTTTTTGAAATAAGAGCAATTTTCAAGTATTTTAACATTCGAATAATTAATTGGTATATAGAAATAATGCAATGCGTTTCTTCAATTCAGTTTTGTCTTTTATAGTAATGTCTCGGAAGGGCATTTCACCAAAGGTGAGCTAACATGAAGAATAAATATTTAAATAAATACGTCTAGGTTATTAAATTGAATGTCTCACTAAACTTAACTTACTAAAATTATACATAACTAATAACCTTATCGTCTGCGAATCGAAATCTTAATATTTTCTGTTTTTGTCGTTTGGCTTCAAACCACTGCTTAATGTGTATTTTTCTTAGTAGATTTACTTTGTACTTAGCCAGTGTGGTGTCATATTTTACCTTGAGTTCATTAGCTGACAATTGCAAGTATTGAAACAGCTACATGAGATATTTGGATAATATCAGAAGCCCTTCATCTTTTATGTATGTTTTCTTTTCACGCTTTTAAAAGAAGATTCGAGAAGTTTGATAACATTTTCAGATGAATCACCAACAGAAGTGCTGCCACCATTTGGAGAACAATGCATTAATTCTCACAGTTGAGTCATTTCATTTTCAGGGATACTCTATTTTGTTTATGCTCTACAATATAAGTCCAGGGCACCAATAATGGGTGTTAACTTTACATTTACATGTATAAGTTTTGTATTATGATAACTTTCAATATAATGACAACTTGTCTACTTTTCTGAATTTTTATAAATGTAAAGTTTTTTATACTGTTTCTAAGCAACACATCGGCTGGTGGATCCCGGATAATGTCTCGTGGTGGAACATAGTCATTAAGTTTGACTCTAGAGATTTGGTGACAGTTTCTATGATCCTAATAGTCCACAATGGAATCAAGCAAGAGCACTAAGTGATCAGCATGGTAATTACAGGTCTGCATTGCCAAGTAAACATGGGGTTATCACCGGCTGATTTGTCTCTTAGTTCTGGGTGCTTCGGGTCTCCGATTTTTTTTCGTTGCCCCTTTTGTTATCTTAGCCATATTCCTTTGCACGATGCCAAGTGTCATAGGAATCAATAACATCTGGTTGGTTTTGGCTCAAATATTTACTGACAGATGCATTCCTATCATGTGAATGAACTTTTACCTGAATTATTTCCCTTTCAACATCTTCATATTGCTTTTCTGTTCCTTATGTTTCATGCTTCTGACAACTCATTTCTAGCGTCAAATGGTAGCTTATTGAACGCTGATTCCAAACATATATGGCTTCAGTACAACGTTGTTTTTTTTTTTATTAAGGAAGATGAGTTGGTACTTGAAAAAAGTCACTCGTGGTATTGTTTGCTGTCAAATGGCTGTATAACAAGTTCCCACAACCTTTCTCACAAAGGTCGCAAATCTGCTGGAGCTGAATATCCACATGAACTTTAAGCAAAAAGAACTTGAATGTTATTATGGAGATTCTATTACATGACAGGATCGCATTTGACATCAATGGTTTGAAAACCTGCAGTATAAAAACAATGAATATCTGTATAAAAAATTAGACCATCTGACAGATTCCAACTGTAGGCTACCAAAAACAGCATAAGCTCAATGACAGCGAGTAATCTTAACTTTCTGTCTTCCTGTTTCTTCTCTGTGAGTGTACTTTCTCTTGCAGAAATGTGGCAAACATTCCCCCATCATATATAAACAAAGTTTTTATAAACATTTTTATTAAGTTATTTTATTATTTTATATTCCATTAAATTTAGATTAATCAATTAATGTAAACTGCTATTAGTTACTGCCATCCTTAAAATCTTTGCTTACATGTCTTGCATGCAGTTTAAACTGGTTCACTTATTCATATTATTTTAACACAAAAATATTAAATTGTAGTGAAAGTTAAAGCATTGCTTACTGCCTGTATAAATTGGTATCGGTGTTCTTCTAAATTCAAATGATGAGCCTGTTTTCTGTTAAGAGTTTTAGGCATTTTAATAAATTTCAAGTTTTAATATGTACATTTCTTTTTAAAATACAAATGAAAATTTTTCTTTACAGTAATAATAACTGTTTGGTATAATTTAGTAACACGCCTTTTTTTTTTCTTTTTCTAGACTGTGGTGAACTCTTTGTCCCGTTTCTATGTCATCATTTGTATTATGTATGTATTCACGTTTGTTTATCTTTATTGGTTTGATGTGCGTATTACTCGTATTTCTCCCTGGTTAATTTTCAATGCCACCGTCTCTTTCTTAACTCTTTTGATACAGTTATCCATCGTAGATGTATTCCAAAATGTGAACTTACTGGGAAAAACATCGGTTCAAACTTCCAAATGTTTTCTTAAGATATGATCTCTTTTTACAGTCAACTGCATATTGAAATTAAGGTTTTATAAAAAAAAAATCAACTCAATTTAATCAGTACAGTAAGTAACATTACTATTGTCGGCAATAGCAAATTTGTTTTTACATTCTAAATGGCATGTATATGATATATATAAAACATCTTTTCTGTTGTTTATTAAGTTCTTTTGCGGTTCTTGAAGGTAGAAATATGTCTTGACATATGGGGATTACATATAGTTGTTATGGATTGGCTCTGGAGCGACCATTCGACCTTTTTTATTTACAAAAACCAAATTATCCAACCACAATAAAAAGCATATTCTCATAAAATTTTCTAATTTTAAACCCACATACGGAACTACAAATATATTTCGCCTAATGCCTTTTTCAAAAAAGTTACGAAAATATATGAAACAAAGTCTCATGTATTCTTATGTTCAATCACTGATTATAGAGAAAAAATCAAAAACAAAAAAAATAAAAGAAATTTATTTATCAATACAACTATAAAAAAATGACAGTAACATCCTGAATTACTCAAAGTAATTGAATTGACATCATTAAAATGAAAGTGAATCTGAACGTCGCAATTGTCAGTTTCTTTTCTCACTAGACATTGGAAATCTGTTTTAACTGGCTGCACTCTGAGGTTATATACTTCCAATTGCATTAACTATTATAGGAATATAGTATCTATCAACCGCCCGTCTATCTGGAGCCCATTTCAAATAGTTTGCTGCTTTTTCAGTAACCTCTTGTTCTGTGACTCCATATTTCTTCATGATGACATCTACAAAATCATAAGTTAAAACATTGTCAAGTTTCAACCTTCTCTTGGGTGTTCCCTGATGCAACCTTCTCTTGAGTGTTTCCTGGTGCAAACTTCTCTCGTAAATCATTTGCATCTGTCAATAAAAACTTTTTTATGTTTTAAGCAGAAGGACCAACATGTATATTATACATCCTTACTAAGGTGAAATACAGTGGTGTTTCATTTTAAACATGTACATCTAAATAAATGTTGACATGAGTCATATGAAATTATATATATTGGTATTTTAAACTACAGTTTTGCAATAATTTGAATTAACCCAACATACCAAGGTATCCACTACAGGAGTCTTTCCCAAAATTAAACTATTTGCTGCACAATAAAAAACAACTGTCTTTTTTTCTTTTTAGAAAAATATACGTGAATCGACTTCGTAATTTTCCTACAAATCCTCTTTTAATTCAGCAAGACTGTTGAATTTAAGCCAATTATCCAGCTTTTTCAACTGTCTAAACTGAGGATCAAAAGATGGTGACAGAGTTGCATCTGCTGCTGTCTTCGGGGAGAGAGCTGCAACTCTCCGTTTGTCATCTGATGAATCCATCTTTACTACTGAAGCAGAAGCAATAATTTTGGCTTTGAAATTTATTCTTCTTCAGATAGATCCAAATTTATTATATGTTCTGATTCACTTTCATGCTTACAAGCTATACAAAATACTAAAATTAAAAACCCAACAATTCTCAAAATTTTATATATAATGAAATTCTTCTTAAAGAAATAATGTAACTGAATAAATTTTGCGTTTAGAGAGTCAATGGACGCCCAAATGTGATGCACAAATAGCTAAGCGAATGTCCATAAAGGATATTCGATGACAAACATTTATTTATCGATGGCTTTTATGTTAACTATTATTCTGACTCGTTTCTTGTTTAATTTTAAACAATTGACAGTTGCCTGCTGTTTAAATTGGCCATTTTCATGTTGACTCCAATGATTTACTCGTAAGAGAACTTAACAAACGAGCGAAGAGAAATCATCGTCATGTTTATCAATATAGGAATCTTCAGATTAATTATGAAAATGCTTTTTATTATATATGTACAATTAAAATAGGAGGATATTTAGATATAAGTAATTGTGTTTATATGATACAACTAATGCAAGAATTAGTATTACATTTTGGCTTGATGATTGTACAGTTATTTTCACAATGATTATGTAGTTACATACTTTACACACCTATAAATTCAATTGCAGAAAAAAATCTAATGTGTAGATGCATAAAATGCAAATGTCTTAGACAAGTTCGTTCAAATTATCTAAACCAAATATCAAATGGAAGACTTAAATAATCATAAATGTATATTTTTATTATTTCTTTGTTGATGTACAACGACATGTAGTCCCCAGATGACAAAATATCTTGCTACCTACAAGAACCGTAAGAGAACTTAACAAACGAGCGAAGGGAACTCATCATACATTTTAAAGAAACAAATTATATTTTAACAGGAAATCGGTACCATAACTTAAAGCTGTATTTGTTTGTCATGGCTTCAGATTAATGTATTGTTGAAGTGATAAGATGTGTGTCTACAAGCTCCATCTGATTATGGATCAATAATGATTTAAACTATTTTTTAAATATGGACTTAACATCAACATTCTTTAAGAAAATTACATCTTTTCTTGGAGACTTTGCTGGATTTAAAAGTGTTTCAGAGGATTTTGACTTTCTACAATCAAGTGAGTTATATAACATTGATGACTGTACAGACAGAACTCTGTCCTATGTAATTAACTTTAAAAATAATTTAATATACAACCTATTTAAAAAAATATCTTGTTTGGAAACTACTCTGAAGAACAATTTGTGAACTTTTTTTTTCGAAAAATGTGTCAGTTAGCAGTTTAAATGATTGAAATCGTCTCTTATACCAATGAAAATAACAAAAAAATGTTATGCTATATCTCATTTTTACCATAAAATACAATGTTAGCCATTTCTCCTTGCTATACTAATATATACATATGATGTCACGTTGTTTCCATGGCAACCAGACTATACAGATTATTTATTTTTTTTTTCTATTTGACTAAATAATCTGGCAAAAATTTTTCATATTTGGTCTATTATTACAGAGAATTGATGTTAAAATACTATACAACAGCATTGGCCGGTAACAAGAAGCTGCGTTTGTTCCGCCGTTTGTCTGTCCCTCTTCAGGTGAAAGTTTTTAGTCAAGGTATTTTTTATGGAGTTGAAGTTCAATAAGCTTGGAACTCTGTACAGATGTTCCCTATTATATGATCTTTCTAATTTTATTTGCAAATTAAAGTTTTAATCCCATTTTCACAGTCCACTGAATATCGAAAATGATAGTGAGGATGGGACATCCGTGTACTATGGACACACTCTTGTTTTCTATATGAATGAGGCCGTTAGTTTTCTAGATTCACCTTTAAAAAAGTAAAATCACAAAAATACTGAACTAAGAGGAAAATCAATTCGGAAAGTCCATAATCACATGGCAAAATCCAATAGCAAAACGTATCAAAAACGAATGGACAAGAACTGTCATATTCCTGACTTGTACAGGCATTTTCAAATGTAGAAAATGGTGGATTGAACCTGGTTCTATAGCGCTAACCCTCTCACTTTAATGACAGTCTCATCAAATTCTGTTATATTAACATTGATGCGTTAAATAAACAAGACATGTTTTATTTGTCACTTCGGGGCCTTTGACAGTTGACTATACTGTATTGACTTTGCCCATTGTTAAAGGTTGTGCAGTGACCTATAATTGTTGATTTTTATGTCATGTTGAGCTCTTGTGGAGAGTTGTCTCATGTGCAATCATACCACATCTTCAATTTTTTTTCTCTTAGTAAGGAAAATTGTATGTAAAATTTGTTTATGATTCTTGGCAAACAAAAATTGAAAATGGCATAGAGGTAAAACAGAATATTTCCTACCAGCAGAAAAAAACATGCGTATAAAAATGAACTGGGTTATGAAAATACATTAAAAATACTCTTGGTATCAACTATTTTTATGAAGGGTACAATTATGTGAAAAAAACAATTATATTTGAGGAGCTAGATTCCTTTCGACATGAAAGTGGGTGCAACACGTAATTAATGAAATCCAGTAACATAAAGAAAATATTCAATTGAAAACAGCTTCAATGATTGGAAAAAGACAGGAAAGGTTGTTGGCTATAGTGCTCGATACAAGAAATGCAGAAAATGCGATGTGGCAAAATTGAAAAAACGGTTACCAACAAAACATAAATGTCGTAAGAATTGGTGTGGCTCAGCCAAATCTATGGAACCAGACATGATTGTGGAAATACTCAAAGACGCCAAAAAGAAAGATACCCCGGTAATTACACTTATAGGAGATGACGATTGCACAGCATTCAATCGGGCAAGATGTGAAGTCGACTCATGTTTGGAAAAGGTCAGTGACATCAATCATATAAAGAAGAACATATCCAGTCATATGTGCAAAGTGACAATAGTTTGACTTATAAACACAGGAAGAAAAGGGAAACGGCCAAAGTATGCCAAGCGTGATTTTCCTTCCGAGTCGGAGAGTGAAAATTATTCCCAGAGAAGGAAAAATCTAAGGCCACAAAGTATGGCAGCAAAAGCAACAAATCCTCAAAGAAGGATGACTTTTCTGCCGATTCCCAGTCGTACAAAGAAGTAAGGTCCGTTTTTAGTGAAACTAATTTAACATACAATGACAAAAACGGCAAGAGTTATCATCGTTTTAATCCTCACAAGAAGGAAAAAACAGGACTCAAGTTTTCCAAAGATATGGAATTATTTCTTGATGGCAATTTCAATAGATTTATTCCTTCACGTAAAGTTCAGAAATTATTTTTGTTTCGGCAACCAACCAGCCTCTTAATATAACTGGAAATACTGAATGTGAAATTAATGTTAATTCTGAAGTGGCCGTACACAATATGTATGTAGTCGAGGATTTGCTTTATGAAGCTATCATTTGAACTGCTATCACGAAACGAATTGGAATAGGGATTGATATGAAAGATGAAGCTGTTTATACTGCAATAAATTGTATGTAAAATTCATAGAAAATGATGATCAAAATAGTGTCAAATGAAGTGCTAGATCAGAAATGATTTGTTTGGGAAGAATAACGGGATGATAAGCAGCAATCTCCTGTAAAGTCTATTCTAACATATCTGAACAATTAGCTCTATTGGAAACCCAGAACGCCATAATCCTCAAGAGCAATGGTGTTATACAAGGCAAGGATACAGTATCTAACTTTAATACCAGCACACCAGTCGCAAAAGCATAATTTCATTTGGCAACCAATGGAATTCAATATTAGTTTCTTAAGCATTTTTCTTTTTTTTCAGATTCGAAAAACAACCAGATATTTTTTATATTGCTTCGTCGGTGAAATGCTTACTCAAACATAAATACTTTCACATGAGAGTCATGATGAAGAAGAACTCTAAAAAAACAGAAAATATGTATGCCATATTTGTTAGGCATTCTTTTTCATAAAACCAATGCTTAAAAGACACGATGAACTACATATCAAAGGCATGATATATCTTGCAGGACAGTCTGTTGTTCCAGTCAGCTGGATAGAGAGGCAGACACCTTAGAAAAAGAAACCAATCTAGGAAAACAGTCCAATAAGGAAAATCAAAAAAACCGACTTCAATTTTGGAACGACAAAATGAACAGTCACCTACATGAGAAGAAGATAGAAGATCCACCAAAATAAAAGGAAGGTGACATTAGAGAACCTACAGGGGTTTGTCTATTTGAGAAACATTTACAAGACGACTCAAGTCAATCATCTCATCTTCGTCATTGAATATGTCGGGTTACATCAGATACAGTTGTATCACCTGGTGAAGCAGAGAAAAACAATTTCATTCCTGATATTGGACATTTGGAATATTATGATGGCGCCAAAAGACTGCCAATCCTAATGAGAAAAAGCAAAGGTGTAAAAACTAGAGACGCCTTAAATTTTATAATTAATGAAGACAGTTTGCATAGAGAAATATTTCCACTACTGCATCTACAACTATAAATAAAAATATATATACATTCTGGTTGACACTAAGAGAATTGGATCATGGTAAAATGTTATGTCTTTTGTTGCTAGACAATTGTTACTTGATGCGGACATAATTTTGTAGTCATTGTATTCCAATAATGCTGTCATGAGGTATTAAAACTTCTGAATGTTTGTTACTTATCAGTATATTGAACAAACGGAGTACATGCTGCAATCTCAATTTAGGCGGACACATTGTTGTAGTCATTATGTTTCCATATTGCTGTCATTTCAATTAAACAATCCATGCTGACATAAATATATTACTTATGTAACATGATACTATATAAATATACATTATAAAGTAAAAATATGATCAGTTTTGGTTAATGTGGTCAAATGATTTTAATCTGTATTGTTTGTTAAATGTTAACTTGAGATCCGGTCAGGTTCGATCAGAGTTGTTATAATAAACTAGTATTTCAATTGTTTGTAAAACAATTGAAAGGTATTTCCTGTAAAAGTGATGTTTTCGTTATGTACTTGTTACCACCTGTCATTTGATACACGACAAGCATACCTTCTGAATCTTTTCACTATTTACACTTAATGACCCCATCTATTTAACTTTTTTGAGATCCTAAGTATGATATTTGTAATGTAGACTTGATGATCTTTCATTTGATAGTCCAGTCAATATATGAAAAAAAATATCAAACCCTAAACAAATTGCAACAGAATATATTACAGTTGTTTTTAGTCAATAGGGGTGTTCTCTAGACCATATCAAAAATCTACAAAAATATAAATTGTTTTATATAATTTTTTGGGGGTTTAAAAAGGGGCATTTTTAAGAAATTCGGAATTTTCTGAATTTTCATATATAATTATAAACTAGTGGAAAAAAAACACTTAAGTTTGATTTCATATGTTAAATATGAATTTAAATTAATTATGAAATATGTCTTCGTCATTAAAATCATTCATTTGAAATATAATTATGATTATGGAATTTTTTTTGGAATGCGAAAAAGGGGGGGAGGCAACTGAACCGGAAAAACATATTCTACTCTCTAATTTTAATATCACTGACAACATTTTCTTCTACAAGCTGGTGAAAAGTTCTCTAATTTCACTGTTTCTGCCTCTAGCTATATATTGACATTTTTATTCACTCTCCTGCACATCATTCAATGTTGGTGCTGACGAATTCAAACAACTAACGCCGCGACATTCTCCACAAGCGCTTCAGCATTCTATACCATGCTTCCTACATGAACATCTCATTGTATCACAGTTTATTTTACAGTTGCATTTAATGATTTTTAGTAATTTTTCTGGAGCTGGAGGTAATGTTCCTTTAACTGGCAGTAGTTTATTATTATCAATATGCCATCCCCAGTCTGTTGGTGAAAGGTCATCAGCATTTCCTATCCATGTCCGACATTGCAAATATGACCTTAAGCAATGAAACCTTGCAGAATCTGATGTTGGTGGTAAACTTTTGACTTGAACATATATATTTCCAACTACAACTTTTGATGCAAATTTTCTGTATCTTAAAAGATCTAATCCTTCATGTCTTAATCCTCCATATAGACTAACCATCATCTCTTCACCAGATGCAGCAATTATTCTAGAATCAGTACTTGTCATGAAAGTTGTGGTCATATCCTGAAATTCTGGTTCTGATCTTAGTTTTTTTAGAACTATGCCTTTCCTAATGCCAAACATTATAGAAGTTGTATCACAGCCACTGAAAGCATGGATGGCTGGTAGCAGTGTGCATGTTTTACCTCCAAGATTACTTTTTGCCTTTAAAATGTCCCAAATTTTTACTTTTTTCACGCTTGTTTGTTTCTGTTCCGACTTCAAATATACATTATGTTTCTCGGGGTCAGCATGGTACAACAGTAGAATCAAGAGATCGGTGTCCTCTCCAATAACTACAACTTCATTTGTGGCAGACTGTGTTATAGCTGTTTGCACAATCATTACATCAGCATCACTTTCTGCATGATGAACTTTTACCTCAGTTTCTTCCAGTCTTTTTCCTAATAATTTGATAAACCTTTGCTTATTGTTTGGATTGGATGGAAATATGTCTTTCTTGGAACTGAAAAGCATATCCTCTGTAAAATGGATGTCTGGAGAATTTCTTATAGATAGATTTCTTCTAATATGGGTGATGTCTTTCGTTGAAGGTTGCTGGCTATATCCATCAAACACAACTACAGTATTACCAGTGGGATAAAGCCTGGTAATGTAGTCAATATACACTTTACAAATTGATTTGAAACCTCTTGTCCAGGGAATTCTATGTAGCAACGATCAACCATCTAATATGTAAACGGCATCATCTATATCATTATCAGAAGCAGCACAGTCAACAGTGTTCCACAGTGCAGCAGCAAGAGTTGACTTATGGGCTTCTCTTGGAAGACCATTATTTTCAAATAGTGCTGACGGAACACTACAAAGTTCAAATCTAAAAATCTCTGATGGATCTTCAAACAGTCCATTTGCTGCAGATGTACATCGTTGAAACAAAAGCTGTGGATCAACATCAACTGTTTCCCCGTCTACTTTAATTTTTGACTTTGAAGCTTGCGTAACAACTTGCAACGATTTTTTGAATGTGTAATCAACAATATTCTGGTTCTTCATTGATGCAAGTATTTTATTTCCAACATCTTTCGCGTTGTCTGCATTCACTGTAGCATCTGCTATTTCCCCAGTTTGAATATTTCTAAGGGTGTTGTCGTTTCATCACAGGCTTTCAAGATCTTGCTTTTAAAGTCATCAGTTCGGACAGGGAATACTTCAATACCCTGGGACTACCACCATTCAACTCAGGACTACTTGACCTTTCAAATATTACAAGGTCAATGTCATAGTACAATTTGAAGGCCAAGGTTAACTTACACCATGACCCGACATTGGCCTCAAGGTGAAGGTTTTGAATTACTGATCATCTTACAGTTTATAGTAGGTTGATATCTGGTACCTTATAAAAGATATACACATGTTACTATAGTTATGTTGACGTAACTTTTGAACAGACGGTCGGGCCTTTTTTTTTTAGCTTAATGTATTAAATGAAGAGCTCGCCAAGAGGAACATTTAATTCGCAGTATGTATGCAGCAAACTCTCATCGTTTTCTAAATATGCAAGCTTGAAATTGCAGCGTAATTTTTTGTTGCACTCGGTTACCGTTGACCTTGGGTGCAAATTGAAGGTCACGAGAAGTTAAGATTACTGGTGTAGGTCCAAAGTCTCTACGACTTCCGGTTCTCGGAATAAAATTTTCAAAAATTGTGTACAATTTTCAAGGGGAATAAGTCCTTATAAGGATTTATAACAAAATTATTGCCGTCTGTTCCTGTACATGTTGCCGTTTTCAAATCGATTCTATCTCTAATACTTTTTGAGAAAATGCAAAGGAAAAAAATTGTCTCATAGGGGACGATGAAATCCTATTCAGCCTCATATTTTGATCCATCATGATGAGATCTACCTATTGTTCAAATAAGGTCATGATATCTTTAAAAACAACGAGGGGGCCATCTTGAAAAAAATCAATAAAAGGGAGATAACTTCTAAAGGGGATGATGAAATCCTACAAAAGTTCATCTTGTAAAAGTTTATGATGAGGTCTATAAATGATCCATATTTGTTCTTAATAACTTCTACAGAAACGGGTGAAGGGCATGCCAAAAAAAATGAAGAAAAAAAATAAAACATTAGAAAAACAATAAGGTCTTTCCTCCCGTAGAGGAAAGACCTTCAAAATTAACGTATGTTAAAGTATGCAAGACTTGTATCGAAGTTAACTTATATGAATAGCGGGCCTGTTTCCAAATTACCTTTTTCGATAGACACAAACACAGTCCTTGGACAAGTCCGCTTTTCAATATAAGGACTCAACGTTCGATTCTATACACCTTGATTTCCTAATAATGCAATCAAACTTACATTTCCAAAAATTTTGGAAATTGAACTTTAAATTTTCAACACACTATAATAACTCATCTAAAATGAATGGAATGCAATAAAGAACCATGTCTGACATTGTGATTACAAAAGCTGATGAGAGCTATAATCTATAGTCTTACTTAAAAGCGATACATATTTATCCCAGTGTATTGTGCATATTGTTCTGGCAATCGTGTTCTTAGGGAAAATGTCGTTCCCTTGTAGGAATGTTAGTGTTATACATTTAATAACAAAAATATTATTAGCTGGTGGATTTCTTACTCTACTGATCACGTCATATTTATTTTACTATGCTGCTAAATTAACTGAATAAATAGATCCTGGAACAGTGTATCTTTTGATATAGGTGTTCCTAATTGCCTTCTTAAAGAACACGAACAATTAAAACTGGTTGAAACAGTCAATTATTATATTTAGAGAAAAATAAGTCGGAAACGACGGTAATTTGACAGGACTCATGGAATTTGAAATGTTTTTCGACGAATCGCCTTATATGACCATTCGTTATGTCAGTCGTGTATCAATTTTAGCTTCCATTAACCCTCTTAATGTAGAGTTTAGTTGACATTATACGTCAACTTTACTTGAAAAAAACATTGTAATAACATTTCGTAGTGTTCCGGTAATTGTGTATTAGGGGAAATTGTCGATCCCTTAGAGGAATGTATGTAAATGACAAAAATATTTAAAAAAAAACTGATGGAATTGTTATTGTACCGATCACGTCAAATACATTTAACCATGAATAAGTTCTTTGTTTGAAGCAGCAGAACGAGTATCTTTCGATATGGTAAATGGACAGAGAATACCAGGACATAAAGTCTCAAATTTGGTAGAACAAAAAGTCACAAATAATATTTTGATAATTGTTTGAATATACAAGTGAAATATCTTGAAATAATTACTTTTAAATACTCACAGTTTCATATTAAAGGTTAGGAAATGTGTCATTATATTTTAATGGGGGGGGAGGGGGGGGGGGGGGGGGGGCTAGGATGAAAAATTTTGTCCTGCATTTTTTTCAGTTGTAATCTCTGTTCTGCCTTTTTATTTTTCACTCTATAATGTCCAGCTTTTTTTTTTTTTTTTAGTTTATCCTGACTTTTTTTACATAAATTTTTCAAATTTCATCCTAGCCCCCCCCCCCCCCCCCCCATAAAAATCAAATGGTAGCTCCCTAATTTTAATCATTCAAAAAAAAAAAAGATTACTTGGCACCATTAAGCCACTTTGACATTTTGTTTTTTTAACAATTATTTTATTTACTTTGCTATTTTTATTTTTAAATTTTGTTTACAAAGTTAGATTTTAAACAATAGTTCAAGAGAAGTACAAAAATATTTTTGTAGAAATAAGCGTTTTTTATTCAAAGAAAAAATGAATTGTGACTTTTTGTCCTGTGACTGTTTTTCATTCCATTTTCTAATGCCTACCATCTGCTCTGCACCTCAGGTGTCAGAAATGTGCTTCTGAATGAAATAAAAGTGCAAGTCCGGAAAGGTGCAAATTATACTTTGAGACTTGACGGTGCAAGCATCGAATCACTGAATTTATCATCTTTTTTTGGCACATTTACAAAAGTTTCAGGCGGATTTAGGGATATTCTTTCGGACTCCAAACCACTTCAAATTTTAACACGGACAAACTGTATTGGAATTGCTTTGGCTACCATTGAAAATAATCTCATCATAGATACCAGGACTAAATGTAGTATATACGCCAGACGCGCGTTTCGTTTACAAAAAACTCGTCAGTGACGCTCGAATCCCAAAAAGTTAAAAAGGCCAAATATAGTACGAAGTTGAGGACCAAAATTCCTAAAAGTTTTGTCAAATACAGCTCCACTCTACGTTCAGTTATAAGATTAAATATAAATTTCGTAAATTTGCCTAGCGAAGATTGCATCGGATTAACAAGATTACCTCTATTTTCCGAGAAAAAAAAGATATTTAATAGCTGCACACCATTTAATGACGTTGAAATTGTTACAAATTTCCCGATCTAAATGAAACGATCTGTTTCTTCCATAGGAGTCCACAGATTCATAATTCCTTACTCTGTTTTTCTGACTGTTTTGATTACAAAAAACAGAAGTGTGAAAAGTGTGACGTGTATTTGCAAATATGTTACAAAAGAGAGTATTATTTCTGATAGACCAATCGACTGCAATATTATTAAAGCTGTGAGCTGCAGCATCTGAAGAAAATCTTTTGTGATATTCGTATAAACCGATACCTGGGTAGCGAGTGGCAATATCGACAATATCCCTCTCATAAGAATCATGTTCTCTTCTCCGGTGGGGGGAAGTTAGACATGCAATCAGCTCAGGTGATGGTACTTATTTCAATTTATCCATTTACTCCTATAAGAAGTGTTTTGATATACGGGGTTGCTGTCTTGGTTCCCTAGCTCACACTTAAAGGTTCTCCATTATATAACTATTTAATATTTTATTGAACATTAAACAGGCATCTATAATTGTTCATATGATACAGGTTCACAATAATAATTGTTCTCGTCCTGAACATGCATGAAATAATTGCCACTGGAGGTTAAGCAATCAAAAATCAATCAATCTATATATAACTAAAGTAGCTGACCCTCTACCTTTGACCTAATGTCCTTATGATATTTCAACGACGCATAAGTTGTCACAATAAAAAAGTAAACGGTTCCCTGGCCAATTATGCCCCCAAAGTACACAAGCCATAGCGATTGCATATAGTTCGAAAAATGCAATAGATATATGTACTATTTGGATATATTAGAATTTAAAAATTATATACTTTAGAAATACGTAAACACATACCAAGGATTAATCCTTGTTAATACGAACTAACCAAACTTTTATGAACTGCTTTTGGATTAAAAGGCCGGGATACGTACGATATTTAACTTACAAATGTCAAAATAAGCAATTGAAAAATAATACTTGTAAACAATTATACTATTTAAACGACAAAATGTTCAATATTGATTAAATGTTTAATCCATTCATTTCTACTAGTAATTTGACTTTTTCTTTTTGTGGAAGTTTCAACATCTTCAGATCAAACGACCTCTGAAAACAATTGAAAATGTCATAATTTTCAATTTCTCCTGTTGGAATCCATCTTGTTTTCATCTTGTTTGAACTGTTCCACGGTCAATATATCGCCATCTTGTTTAATAATTTTCCAAAGCTTTGCATTTAACTCTGTCAATTTGATCACAACCATTTTTCCTGTTATATACCGTCTTCTGTCTTGGTGGGTACCTCTGGCTGTTCCACATTCTACTTGGCTAGTTAAAGTTAGCTTTATTTTAAACAATATTCGTATTAGATTCAGAGAAATGTATGCGACATTTCGTATTAAATTGAAAGAAATGTATTTGACATACATTATTAAATAACAAACATATCGAATAGTGATGGAATTGTCACTGTACATATAACAGCAAAACTATATTATGATCATAAGCTCTTTTTTATCAGTATCAAAAGCAGCAGACATTTACAAATCATTGGGATTCAAGAATTTTACTATTATATCTAACTGCATGCCATAGTCAATTGTTCTAATTTAAAAAAAAACACGGAAAAAACAAGTTGCTTTCTTTAAAGAAAAAAGAAGAAAAGCAATACATGAACCTAATACCGCTAACTGGTCTCTAAAATATTGTTGCTCATTTTGTGTTTGCTTTGACGTTACATAATTGACTTTGAATATGAAAAGCCAGTTCAGAGTGTTTATTTACAGCTTCTATTTGAATATACATTTTAAAGTTCGACTTATTCATTACTTGGGATTGACTGTACTTATTTTTTCCCGATGATAACCCTTTTGCGTCTCGCCATATTATCTCAATTTCCTTTGCAACTGTATTTACTACTCCTTTGGTACCGTTCAACATATTTTCCCTAAACTCCCGGGGTATTTTCCTGTTGAATCCTGACACTTTGTTGTCAAAGTATTTCTCGGTTTCCGGGTCCCCGATAAAAGGGGCGAATGTTGCCTTTGCAATCCTTGCATATGTAGGTAATTCATCATTGGAATATCTTCTTAGGTCTCTTCATACCTAGTAAATCCATAAAGGTTGTTTTGGGGATACGATTGCTTTCAAGCAATCTGTAGACTTATACCATTGGCTCAGGACAATGCCCTCACGTCAACCGTTTTATTCTAAACATAACGGACCATCTCAGATTCTTATGATTGTCTTTGTTTAAAAGGTAAAAACAAACAAAGGGATTGAACTGAAACAACTTTTCTATAATGTTTTTTTCATAATCTTTGTTTGATCTTTCCCTTGACTTATATGCATGTTTTTAGCAACACGGAAAATCAGAATTAAGCAGTATTTATATTTAGTGTTTTTATAAATTTAGAAACACGTCAGTTGATTGATTGATTGTTGGTTGCTTAACGTCCAGTGGCAAATATTTCATGCATATTCAGGACGAGAACAAGTTCACAATAAATACAATAGGTAGGTTGTTGTAATAGAGGCCATCTAGGATGATGGTCGGGGAAATTTGGACTGCCACTGGAAAATGAGGGTATATTGGATAGGGACTGAAATTTTGCCTTGCAACAGGCAACCTACGGACCCCTCAAAGAGTTGTTGCAAGGGTTCTTAACGTGCAAAGAGCGTGGCACTCTCTTTACACGAGGCATCGGATTTAACGTCCCCTTCTGACGGACGTGACTGCGAACTTGATACATCCCGCACAGCCAAACGGACGCCCCACTTCAGCAAGCGTTTTACTGCCGGTCGGGAGAAGACCAAGTGACCATATTTCTATACCCCAGTCACCCTTGGGGTTGAAACACGTCAGAGGGAATTCCCCAGTTGTAATAAAAATGCGAGAGTTCTCTGAATTCCGATAAATCTATTGCTGTCATATTTAACTGAAGTGGAGTTTTACTTGTATGTCACCGTTATTAAACTGATTTTTGATATTGTACTTCCATAAAGAAATAGAGAACCATCTAGGTTTAATATACGTTCTTACTACAGGGTTTGTTTAGGTAATTATGCGTATAGTTTTCTTGATTTCAAGGGGTATTAGATTAAATGGTTGCTCTGGATTCCCCACTCAATTGATTAATTTATTACTCATGTGATCCTTTCTATGTATGTCTGCTATTGAGGGTTATTGTTGTTGCATAATTTTAAATCATATGCATCATTTAAATTATAATAAAAAATGTAGTCCTACACATCGTAAAGGTTTAACTTAAACACCCGTTCAGGCGAAATGGGGTCTTACATATTATCGTTTCGAGTTGTCTCCCTTCCGGAAGTTCAAAACAACACGTTGAGAAAAATTAACTCGTTCTGTCGATAAACGTCGTATTATATTAAAAACGATCGCAATTTTAACCGAGAAATGTGTACGGAAAGGAGTCATGATCACTGACCCAAAGGAAATTAAATATTTAAAGAGTTAGGAATGGGCTTCCTCCTAGAATTAACGTAGGAAAAAATAGGTGATAAGATACGTAGTGAAATACTTCTTTTTCTCACTCTGAGTCTCAGTGACTGCTGTGGAAAGTAAACTTGGAATTGATAGTACAAAAATAAAACACAATAGGCCTAAGTACATTGTTCATAGACTTTTAACCGGGATTGGCTATTTTGTATCTATTCAGGTTACGTAAATTACATTTTACATGTGTAGTTGAATTAGTTTTAAAAATAATATTATCCAGCTACATATATACATGTGTCAATGAAAACAAGGCAATCGTATCCCTCAGAGCAATCTGCTCTTTGATTGATGTGAGGGGAGGGAATTCGTCCTCTTTGTACACCGTGTATAGGACATGGTGCACGAACTCTCTGTGTTGACTATTTCTACAACAAACACATAATAAAAAATAAAATATTGTAGTTATTTATTAATTTGGAATTTTCAGCTTAACACGCAACGGAAACCATAAGTCGTCTATTTTAAAAACCACGGTCTGTCATAATCTTGTCGTATGGAAGCAAGTAATGCATGAATCAACTTTTTACAGCTGTAAATTTGTCACTAGCACGACAACTCAAGGCTTAGGATATGAACACGTTGGGAAATTCCTAGTAGCTATGCACCTGTATTATGGGACATTTAATTACTGTACTGTCGAATTTTACAATTTTGGCATCTGAATCTATTCTATTTTCTTTCAAAATAAGTTTAGACAATACCAAGATTGTTTGGATTTGGAAGAAAAGCTTTAACAAAGAAACTGTGTGTGTCGAGTAGAGATTTGAATGGGGTACCAGTAGATTTACATTTCTTGAGAAAAAAATTCTCGGTGGATCCTAATGAAATTGAAAATTATAACTATGGCCCCAGGATGAAAGAAAACGAAAATATGATTTAATTATTATTTTCCAGTAAACTTTCACATCTTGTGTCACGTATATCTGGTGTATATATATACAATATATATACCCGGTATACATTTTAAATAATTAAATCAACGGAATAATATATAGTTTTACGTTTGTTGACCACGCGTTTTTTCCTTGCTGGCTAAGTGTGGTCTTATGCTAAACCTCCAAAGATTGTAGGCAATTGGTGTTTTCTTCAGACCGCCAGGTATGTGGTCGAACGATAAAAGAGGGACGAAAGATACCAAAGGGACAGTCAAACTCATAAATCTAAAACAAACTGACAACGCCATGGCTAAAAATGAAAAAGACAAACAGAAAAACAATAGTACACATGACACAACATAGAAAACTAAAGAATAAACAACACGAACCCCACCAAAAACTTCATCATCGATATCATCTTCTTCTGATGACATTTGTTTAGTGAGAAGAGCCTCCTAATTTTTTATGGCTTCTTTTTGTCCACGAGGATTTTAGCTGTATAGCTTTCAATCTGCACTTCATTCTCTTGAAAGGGAAACAAAAGATACAACAAAATAAGAACCATGTATAACTCTGCACAACAAACCAGACTTTAACAAAATTGAACTTGATCTGTATTTTGTCCTGATAAAACAATATACCAAATATCAAATCAATAGTTTTGTAGGTAGGAGACTAATGAAAATAATCCCTTTCCATATTTGCAAAAATAAATCAGGCTGATATTTTAATAAATTTAACAACAGTATGATAAACTGGCTTTCTTCTGGCATGGGAAAAATTGGGGCTCTATGATTTTCCCCTCGTCTGGCGCTAGGCGTTCTATATCTTCTAGATGTGTCTCCTCGAAAAAGATCGTCTGGGTCTACGATCACGTGTCCTACTACATGAGGAGCTGCACGAACTTCTAGATCTTATCCAGTAGTTCTTCCTATTTGACCTTGACCGTTGCCTCCTATTTTTTCTTATACTAGATCTTGAACTCGACCTTGAAAGACCTCTATACAGGCAAGATGGTGTGGAAAGCGAGGAGCTGGAGATATAGACAGTTAAGGAGACTAAATTGCTCTTTTTGTTACTGCACTTTGATGAAACAAAAGTTTTTCTGGTACCTGAATAGAGTATGAAAGGCTAAAAATAGAATAAAGTTTGTTAGGCCTCTCCCCTGGTATTAAAAGAAAATCCCATTCAATTTTGTGAGTTCATGCTTAAATCAAATCAATTTTGAATCCTTGAAAAGTTAAAAACATCTTTTTTTGAAAAAGGGGTATTTAAGACATTGGATTAACCCTGGCAAATATTTTTTTTTTAAAGTCCCACCGCACCTGGACATTTTTGGGTAAACAAATATTCATATTTCGGACTAGATTTGTTTAAATTGTTTTATGGTATCACTTGATAAAATTTATTTGGTTTTTGTCTTTCGAAATAAAATATCTTTATTATAAGTCCTGATTTTCTTTACAGGGTATCAACCCCATTTGATTCTTTCTTATTGGTTGTAGTTTACATAACTGACCACTTCCTTTCCACATGCAACTTTAAGGATACATTTGGGAATCCTTACACACATCCCAGGGTAACTACACTTCAGAACATGGATGATAACAACTAGACTTTAAAACGTGGATGATAACAACTACACTTTAAAACGTGGATGATAACTTTGTACACCGTGTATGGGACATGGTGCACGAACTAATATTCTGAGGTTTATTCGAAGACGTCGTATTACCATGACAATGTGTACAGATAACAGCTTGGTTGGCAGATAACAGAATATATGGTGTTCCGTTTCAGCACACGCACGTCCAATCTCTATCATTGTCTTTACCGTAAGTTTAATGCCAGCTTGCATTCCAATGTGTCGTAGTATCATTGTGAAAGATTCACTGATATTGAGGTTTAGGCATCATCAGAAAGTTCCAATTTTTCTTAGGGTCACTATCGTTAATAATTTCTCCAAAATTGTATGCTACATTTCCATTAGCATCTTTTACTAAACACCTTTTCTACAAAGTTAGGAAGATTGGCATCGGGCAAAATATTGAAGTTGGCACTCAAGCACTTTATCAATTTGTTAAACAGCACACTCTGGTAGCATCCAGCTTTTGGATCCCTTTTCACGGTTTTTTGGAGACATTGATTGAATTTCTTGCATTGTTATTGATGTTGGGTTGATATTTATCATTTTTAATATAATCTGTTGTTTTGCACAGTCTAGTTTGCTTGGTTTTCAATTATTTAACAGACATCGAAACATCTTTTTTATACCATAAGGGGAAATCCTAATTATTCTAGAGCTAACTCCCTTTTATCTACCAGACTTAATGTTGATATGTAAAACACTAGAAAAGTGTGTCAAATACTGGGAAAAAACAACCGGTGAAGCTGCTAATAATGTAGTTTGAAAAGTTGATAGAAAATTGAAATATTCAATAAAATATACCAAAATCAACATATATAAATATAAAACTAACAGTCAGTTACAAGATGGAAAACCATCCCAACTCCAAATTCTGCTGTTTGGGAGGAAAATCCACCCAAAGCAAAATGGATGGTAATCCCATCCACTGACGAATTGGATGGACATGCCATCCATTACCAATTGGATGAAAATCCCTTCCAAAATTCAAGTGCTCTTTTTGGAAGGAATTTCCATCCAGTTCTTGGAGATTTCACATGTGGAAGTTCATATTTTACATAAACTAACTTGAATTTCATTTGTGACAATTCTTTAATGAATGGAACCTGACATTACTGAAAGAATAATTATAATTGATTGGTCAGTAAAAGGGTACCATGCTTTCCGTCTGAAACCACATTCAGACATATGCCTAAATGTTATCGAGGAACCAAATAACCCATACAGTACAGATGCTATGAGTGTTGTAATGCCATCATTAGTAAATATTCCAGCATATCTACACAATTCTGAGAGTGATTTTGCAGGTCAACATGGTGGACAACAAATGAGAAATATTGCAGGTATGTCTTGTTCTAAGTTATATATAAATACGAAAATGGGGTATACTACCAATGAGACAATGCTCTATCAAAGACAAAATTACAACAATCAACTGCCACCCTATGGTTCCAACAATGACAAAACCCATACTGCATAGTCATTATATATATCAGTACTAGTGAAAGGAATGACAAATTTCCCCTTAAATTGTTTTGATTTCAATGAACAAACATATTCAGTAAATTGTAAATGTGGAATAATTTCAATGCCACTGTCAAGCATTTAATTAATCATGCGTACTAGCTTGAATTACTTTATTTATCAACAAACATATTCATGATGTTATAATATTCAATTTGCAGTTGTCAGCGGATACTACTTTTTTTTAAACAGGAAGACAGATTGGTAGTGTCCCGGCAAATTAATGTTCAGGTTATAAAAATCTACTCCAGAGAAACTTAGTTAACAAGATTTTATGCAAGATCACAGGTCCACCACAACTCTGTTCAAATCCACCGTCACATCAAAGATTTCAGCAAAGGAACAATCCTCGTGTACGAGATAGGCCGGGTGGTAGAGCTGAACTCCCATGTTCATATTATGTGTACATAAAGAGACACGAGATTTGAAAATGCTATGCATGTTCTGGAGGCTTCTGTGTCCTTAGCCGAACTAGATGCAAGAGTCAATGCATAAATATGTAATTAAAAAAATGTAAAATATTCAATGCAGAACTCTTTATTTCAGCAACATTGTAATATGTACAGATTGATATAAAAAAGATTAAAGGAACTAGTGTTTTTGCATAATCTAAAAGAATTGGTGTGTTTTGCCGATACATTAAAAAAAAAGAAATACAGGGATGAAGTGTTTTTGCCTACGAGACAAACAAATACAGTTTCCTTTTTGGCCTTTAACAATAAGTAAAATAATTACCAAAAATCCTATATGGTTTTGTAAGCCTTGAAAGGTTTAAGTATTGACTAAATGTAAGTCAATGTAAAAACTTATTGACATACAGACTGATTAACACTACAAAATGTAAAAGATGAAATTTGGCAGATACCTACCAATGACAACCACTAGATAACAGGATCCTGACTTTGAACAGGCAAAAACAAAACTTCAAAAGAAGTAAATGTTTCATACGAATTTTAATATAGCAGACAAGCAGTAGAAAATCTATATTTGGATTGCCATTTTAAGTAAAATTGTCCAACAATTAAAAAAGCCAAAAAGTATTTGAAAATTCTAAAAAAAGTTTGGACTGGAATAAAAGCTTAGGAATCAATTTAATGGGACATAATAATCAACTTATTGCAAATGTATCAAAAACATGACAATAAAAATAATATGTAAACACTGATCTGAGTGATCATAACAAAAATAAAGCAAAAGGCCTTATGTTAACCAACAAGTAACAAAACATGTCAATAATTCAGGCAATAAAACAGAGGTTGATATGATTTTATCTTACTTCATTGCATACATCTTTCAAAAAATATTTTTAAAAAACAAACCGTATATTCATCTATACAATAAAAAAAACAAACAACTCAATATCATAGAAGACAAACCATGAAACATTTAAAAATTATCGAAACATACAGCCTATTGTTGATGCTTTCATGATTAATACATGTAAAATGTCATAAAACATTGTATCAAAACTCTAGTCCTTGTACGATAAACCATATAAAGAAACATATCAAAAGGTGATATGATTTGGTGACTGAACAATTATCCTTACTTAAACGTATTTAAAAAAAAAATATAACAGACAATATATACATGATAACAAAATTATACCATCTAAAATGTATCAAAGAATATAAACCAAACCATATATGCATGAAAACAATGTTAATAAAACATCCAAATTATATCACACATAACAAAGAGACACGAATGTTAAACTTTTATCAAAAGTACAAAAACCTAAATTTAAAGGAACATGCTCAACAATTCAACAATTTAATTTAAAAAAAAAAATACGGAAGAAAATGGATAAACATGAGCAAAGGTTGCTGTAGAACATAGAAACTATGGGAAGAAGTGGATATATGACTATATCTAAATATTAACAGCATTGAATATTGATTTAAATAAAAAACTAACAAATAAAACCACACAATATTGATATGAATTGAATCTGACGCAATGGCATAAAACATAATAGTTTACAAGTTGAACAAATAGCATGTATATAGGAGATTTTATACATACAAAAATTCAATTGGCAAACATCGGAAGTAGCAGTTACAAAGATAAATCTAATCAAGGCATAGTTACAGGTACAGTTAATTTTGCTTGGACTTTTCCCCCCCTTCCTTTTCCTTTTTTAGAACAGTCTTCCTCCGTTTGCCAGCGAGCCTTTTCTCAGGGTTTTGTCTATTTTTTATATATAAAGTACCACTTACTGCTTGCTTCAAAATGAATGATAAATACTCTCTAGGACTAACACATTCTACCTTTTTATCATGTTGCTGTTGACCTGTATATTTGTAAATAATTGAATGACATTTTTTTGCATATTACATTACCTGTTGTCAATATTTTGTCAGATGTGCCTTGTTTATACATATATTGCTGGAAATTAATTCATCAGTATCTAATGGTGAACTTTTTGTTACAGATGTATTTGAACAGGAGTTACACAGAGCAAGTGCACACTTAATTTTTTTTCAGTCTGTATGCTTTCTTCTGCAAGAGCTTTATGGGAAAAATCCTATTGAGTTTCAACATACATTGTACATGACTTGCATATGCAGTCTTTTACACTTATTTTGTGTTTAAATTGAACAAAGTCAACAAAATCTAATTGATAATATTTAGCACCTAGGTGTAAGTAGCCATAATAACTGTCCTTTTTTCAGAAAGAACATTGTCCACAATAGTCACCAGCATGAACTGGGCTTTCTCTTACACCTCCTAGGACTGGTTTTATAAAATTGTTAAAATGTAAACTTTCAGTTATTTATTGGAAAGTAGAATGCTTCTGCTACAAACATTTGGGCTGTGTTTGACAATACAATGAACATATATCGGGAACTAGCATCGTTAAGTCATGCTAAATTACTGAAATCTTCACAAGACGGTCTCCGTCTAAAATGAAAGTGGCCGCATTCGTGTTCATTCTTAGTATTGAAAAAAAAAAAATCTTTCACATACATTAGTTGAATCAACTGAAATAGACTCTTAAGTGGGTTAAACATGTTCAATTTTTTTAGTTCGATGAACTTGAAATTTGAGGCCTACTCCTTTCTAGGCATATAATTTAGCGGCTTAGAAACCCAAAGACTTGCATAATGACCGTACATTAAAACCACATTTTATCAATGCTTTAGCAGACCTCAAATTCTTTTCAAGATCTATAGACATAAATATATCAAAAGCATTTTTCCATTGGTGAATGGACAAAAGCTCTTTGTTAGGCTTCCTATTTGAAATCGTTATATTTCAAATCTCAAATAATGTTGATTCATTACATGTATCATCAATGTTAGAAGGTAACAATACAGCATATTTTACATTATTATCACACCAAACATCAGATTTAACCTTACTGCTGACCTGATAATCGAAAGGTATAGTATGTCTCAACATTTTACAAGCATATGGATTCTCTTCATATGAGTTTTTTTAGTTTAGCAGCTCACCATCAGAAGAAGGGTTGATATTCGGGTCTGGTGACATTGGCGGTTGAAAGACAGCTAAGATTGGTCACTGAGAGTAATATTTTGACAAATTTTACATGTTTTTAAGTTTAAATGGAAATAATTTAAGGCATTCTAAAGTGAATGACACTATGTGAATATTTTGGTTAACACTTAAAAGTTCTCAATTGTAATAACTCTAAAACATGGATTTTTATTCAAAATTGAAAAGGAGATTGAATGAAAACTCCTAAAACATTTTTGATGTAAATTCT
Organism: Mytilus galloprovincialis; assembly: GCA_037788925.1. Lineage (NCBI taxonomy): Eukaryota > Metazoa > Mollusca > Bivalvia > Mytilida > Mytilidae > Mytilus > Mytilus galloprovincialis. The sequence continues at coordinate 1,175,116 of JAWDJN010000024.1, read as the reverse complement.
AAAAAAACGTATGTATCCCCCCATTTTTATGAATGAAATCCCCGGAATATAAAATAAAGAACTAGCACCAGATGTTACCAATTGATGTATTAAAACAAGTTACTTAGTCCTTCTTTGATTTGTTTGCCCTTTCCTTTGCCTTATCCCTTTCCCCGACTGTTCTTCGGAAGCTTCTCCTTTATCAAATTTGAAGAGGCATATGTTGCTCTTCTTAGTGAAACCAGTCAAAATCGACACCATCAGACTTTTCTAATGGAATTGATTCCAGATCTTCCTGAT
>JAWDJN010000024.1:1157954-1174814 GCA_037788925.1 Mytilus galloprovincialis | reverse complement strand
ATTCACAGTAAAAACTGAAATTTATAAAAATTGAAAGGGACCTTACATCAATAGATATATAAACAATTCACCAAAGTTTCATGGACATTGGTGAAAGCCTTTTAGAGTTATTGTCCGAAGTGTTGAAAATCCCCCCTTTTTTATGAATAAAGCCCCATAAATCCAAAACTTAAAATCTGAAATTCAAAAAAAAACGAAAGGGAGCTTACGTCAATAGATATAAACAATTCACTTAAGTTTCATGGAATTTGGTGAAAGTTTTTTTGCGTTATTGTCCGAAGTGTGGACGACGGACGGACGGACAACGGTATACCATAATACGCCCCGTTTAAAAGACGACGGGCGTATAAAAACACCTCTGTAATACGAATGTGTATTTCGGTGTACACTGGGTGAACAGGATATTAATAAAGGTTTGATTACGTCACACAGGTGACAGAGAAATAATATTGTCGTTGTAAGTACTTCGCTTTTAATATATATTTAGCATTACTAACAATTGTAAACTCTGCATTCAGCTTATTATCTTTTAAAAGCTTTGAAAAATCTATTAGTAGAATACTCGCTTTAGTAATTGATTAGCCCTTTTACTTAATAAAATTAAAAATCTTTAGTGTTGCAAATTACAGGTAAATAAATATGATTTTGTCGCTGTTAGTATCTAAATAGGAAACCGGTAAAAAAACACAGGTAGATAAAAGTAAAATTAAAGGTTTGAGTAAATAAAGAAAGGCAACAGTAGTATACCGCTGTTCAAAACTCATAAATCCATGGACAAAAAACAAAATCGGGATAACAAACTAAAACCGAGGGAAACGCATTAAATATAAGAGGAGAACAACGACATAACACTAAAATGTAACACACATAGACAAAATCCCACGAGAATAACAAATATAACATATATATATAACATCAAAACCAAATACATGAATTTGGGATAGACAAGTACCGTGACACGTCTTATCGCAATGTGAATTTACACTCAAAAATAAGAGAAAACAAACGACACAACGTTATAATGTAATACACACAGAAACGAACTATAATATAACAATGACCATATTCCTGACTTGGTACAGGGCATTTTTAAAGGAAAAAATGGTGGGTTGAACCTGGTTTTGTGGCATGCCAAACCTCGCACTTTTATGGCCATGTGAAATATAACATCAAAATGACAACACAGGACTACAATATAAATAAATTGGAGAACACAATTGACAAAGAATCACACGAACAACAGCCAACAAAAGGCAACAAGTTCAAAATTTTAATACGCCATAAGTGTATTTTGTCCACACAAGACCTATGTGTGACGCACAGATACAAAAGTTTGAAAGCCGAAACGAGTACAAAGTTGAACAGCATCGAGGACCAAAAGATCAAAAAGGTTGTGCCAAAAACGGCAAGGGTTTTCTGTTAAGTTACCAGAAAATCCCTATAATTTAGAGTAAAATTATTTGATGGAATGCACATGAAAAAGTCGCTATATAAATGCATGAATTGACTTGAGTTATCATTGATATTCTAAAAATTTTGAAAGAATTTTAGAAATACTAAGGCTTTTCTAACTCTGGACAAGACTACCGTAGCTGTATGTGGCACAACTTTTAGAAATTTTTGGTCCTCAATGCTATCCAACTTCGCACTTTTTTTTGCCTTGTAACAGTTATTGATACGAGCGTCACTGAATTGTCTTTTGTAGAGAAAAGCGCGTCTGGCGTAAATATAATTTCAATTTTGTTATACATGCGACATAATATATAAACTAATAACAGTGTATTGAATGTGTGTGTTTGTTGTTGAAAAAATCAACCTCAGAGAAAGCGTATTGTTTTCCTTTATTAAAACTGAGCCCAAGTTGTATTTCACTGGTATGGCTTCCTAATAATGAAGGAAGTGAAAGGTATACTAAAAGGGAAATGTGCAACAAGAAGCCAGTGATCAATATTAACAGTTCCTATCAATACACATGTTAAATACTAAACTATATTCAATGACAATGCCAAAACAAGTTCAAAGTTGAAAAGCATTGCGGACCAAAAGTTTAAAGGTCGTGCCTAATACGGCTAGGGTTTTCTGCATGGGATAAGAACTTATGGGTGATTCACTTTTGTTATCGAAACTCACTATTTTATATCCAGAATCATCATTGTTTATACATTTTACATCTACCTCAGGTACATGTTCCTTATTTATTTCAATCTTTTATTTCATATTGTTATTCATATCATTTATATTTGAAGGTGAGATGCAGTGTGGGGGTGTGTCCCCAGTTAATACGGGTTGATCATTAGTTTTGTCATTCACTAGACATTTTGATAGTGTTTGATCATTCGAGTCCATGCCACTAGCCGTAGGCGTATCATGGATTTGATTACTACTGATATTATTTTTGTCCATAAAGCATTTAACCAGGTGCTTCAGTTTTGGGAAATCTCTTTGTGTCAATGTATCTTTGTGTGCACCTTGTATCTGTACAACACCTTTGTTAATGTGAAATGTGATTTTAAACAACAAATCAATTTCTGTAGGTCCAATTTCTATACAAATGGATTTTTTGTTTGTTTGCCAGACACACTTTTGGACCAGTCTTGAGGTTCATCATACCAATTGATTTTGAAATTCTCCATTTTGCCATAAATGTCATAGTATAATAATGATAGGCTTTTTATCCAGATGGGAATTCTATCACACGACACCTTAAATGCAACTTGGTTTTGCTCTGGTTCATAAATATCATTTATTTCCTCAAAAAACAGTTATTTAGCTTTGGTTGATGGGTTATTAAGTTTATCTGGGAGGCATTCTTTGGGATAATCGTCTTGGTTGATCGACAGGTCAAACTATGATAAATCGGACAAATCTGCGTGATCTGACATGGTTGTTGCTTAACATTATTGTCAATAAGGACACAATTGTGTTACTAATTAAACATCAATCGGGGACGTGAACTTGGAGAAATGGCTGTTTTTCTTCTCAGTTTGTCAAATGCATGGACGCTGCCATCTTGGTCACATGATTAGCCTGTTTTTATCTAAGAAAAAATATAAGGAAAAAATGAGTGTGATGTAAGTAAGGATTACATACATTCACATGTCTATGAAAATTTATCAGATAAATCTCAAACAAACAAAATGATGTATAATAGGATAGAAAAGTATGTCAATTTACAATACTTTAATTATAATCATATGAGTTAAATACATACCAGTTGTAATTTGTACAATAATTTTTATCAATAAAAATTGATAAAAACTATGGAAAATATAAATCTATGAATAGTACCTATTCTGTGTCCAACAGGTAACCTCTTGTTTATGTTCCAGATATTGAACTGTACAATTCGTTACCCAAGAAAGCCCACACCCTTTTATTCGTACAATTGTCGTCGTCTCTTTTCCTTTTGTTCGAAAATATATTATTACATCCTTGTACTAATTCCTGTTTTAAGCATGTCAATTATATGCAGAACTCAATTTTCAAAAATAGAACACCAAGTTTTACAAAATCACTTTTTCCAAAATTTACACGATATGATCCAATTATTATTGATTCTTCAGCCATACATACACCCATGTGTCTAATGTCTAAAAATAGAAAACAACAGGTGTTACGAAATTAAAGATTGATTGATTGTTGGTTGCTTAATGTCCAGTGGCAACTATTTCATGCATGTTCCGGACGAGAACAAGTTAACAATAAATACAATAGGTAGGTCTTATCATAATCGGCAATTGGGAATAAAATAAATCTATTGTTTATAATATTAAAATTGACCCGTCGCAGCATGATTTATTTTGCAGAGAATCACAATGCAATAGACATAATAATGTTTGGGATAATGTGTATTGGATTTTGATCACATGATCTGTAACACATTCAACAATGAATATTGTTTATTATTGTAATATGTGTATATTAGATCTAAATGTGTGCATGGAAGAATATTGTCGGGCAAGCTCAATAAAAATTCAAAGAAATACAACACAATCAAAATGCCTATGACAAAACAATTCACATGTTCTTTAAATTGTAAAAGTCTCTAGACCTAGACAAAAAAATGAGACAGCTAGGACTAAGAATAATCACAATGATCAGTATTCTGACCAAGGAGAAGAGTCTGAATATCCTGTTTATTATACATGTAACAATAACATTGAGAATGGAAACTTTTCTATCCTTATGTTTATTTGTATAAATACTGATTTTCTTATTAGTAGATTAAAAGCTAACTAAATATTACTAGTATGTTATATACATATACATATTCGTGGATCTACAATCTGTCGATACCTGTAACTTGGCATTGCTCTGCCTGTTTAAGACGTCTTTACACTAAATCCATTGGATGTTGGATGTGTACGGATTGATTGTTAAGTCTTAGATGCATGATTTTTTTTATTAGTTGTTAGTGGCTTTGAACTAGCTGTCAGATAACTGCGAGTACTCTCAGATCTGTTCATTGTGTCTTTTTGTGTCCACTTGTATTTTTTGTCTTTCTGAGGAGTTAAGCCTTTTTCAACTGATTTTTATAGTTCGTTCTTATGTTGAACTGTTATACCACTGTCCCAGGTTAGGGGGAGGGTTGGGATCCCGCTAACATGTTTAACCCCGCCACATTATTTATGTATGTGCCTGTCCCAAGACAGGAGCCTGTAATTCAGTGGTTGTCGTTTGTTTATGTGTTACATATTTGTTTTTCGTTAATTTTTTTTTACCTAAATAAGGCCGTTTGTTTTCTCGTCTGAATTGTATTACATTGTCTTATCGGGGCCTTTTATAGCTGACTATGCGGTATGGGCTTTGCTCATTGTTGAAGGCCGTACGGTTACCTGTAGTTGTTAATGTTTGTATCATTTTGGTCTTTTGTGGATAGTTGTTTCATTGGCAATTCTACCACATCTTCTTTTTTTTATATTAGTGATGGTGGTAATTGTAATAATCAGAGTGAAGAATGGATAATTCTCACAAGTCTTACACTGAATAAACAAGGAAACTTTTCATGCTGGTACAGGATTGGGGAAATGTTCGATAACGTTCGGTAACGTTCGCCGAGTTCGGTAACATATCTGAAAACTACTGAATTCAGTCTGTTCGCCGAGTTCGGTAACATGTACAAACACTTATTAATTGCATAATTTAGTATTATAATATTTTATCTGAACACTACTTTGTTCGCCGAGTTCGGTAACTTCGGTAACCTATCCGAACAATACTTAGTTCGCTAACTTCGGTAACCTATTCAAACATTTATTAGTATGCTTTATATTGTATAATAGTATTTCATCCGAACACTACCTTGTTCGCCGAGTTCGGTAACTTCGGTAACATATCCAAATACTTATGAGATTGCTTAATTTGGTATAATAGTATTTCATCCGAACACTACCTTGTTCGCCAAGTTCGGTAACTTCGGTAACCTATCCAAACACTTCTCAGTTTGCTTTATTTGGTATAATAGTATTTCATCCGAACGCTACCTTGTTCGCCGAGTTCGGTAACTTCGGTAACCTATCCAAACACTTCTGAGTTTGTTTAATTTGGTGAAAAAGTAATTCATCCGAACACTACCTTGTTCGCCGAGTTCGGTAACTTCGGTAACCTATCCAAACACTTCTGAGATTGCTTAATTTGGTATAATAGTATTTCATTTGAACACTACCTTGTTCCCCGAGTTCTGTAACTTTGGTAAACTATGTAAACATTTTTGGTATTACTTAATTTGGTATTTTATATGAACACTACTTTGTTCGCCGAGTTCAGTACATTTTAACTTGATTAAATATGTAAACACAGACTAGTTTACTGAATTTGGTATTTTTAGTATTTTATGTTAACAATTTTAGGTCTCCAAGTATAAATTTGTATTGTAAATTAAATAAAAATGAAGCCAACACCTAATAAATTTTATACTTGTACATTTGATAAAGTGTATAAGCACCTAAAGTTGCTAAACATTAATTGCTGAATTAAAGTGTTTTTGATATGGAATCTTTCCTCAGTTATTTTTTAAAATTTAAATTAATTTTTGAAGTATACAAAGATTATTAATTTTATGAAAAGAATTTTATAGTAATTATAAATACATAAAAATAAGACTTACCAAATAAATTCCAGTGATTACGTTATATTTACCTCTTTTATTTCTGCCATGCTGTTATATATCTGAATCCTTTTTAAATATACACTAGTGCTATTTATTTATGACTTATTTGCACTTCGTGCATATTCAAAAAAATATCAGAAAGTTAGATTTAAATTTAGAAATTTAACACTACCATGTAACATGTTGTTTGTTGTTGATTTTTTTTATTATGACTCATCTTCCGGTTACAAATTTGGACATTTCGCCCCTATTTAAAATGTTATTATAACCCTCCTCCAGATTATATCTAAAAATGTTTTTTTTTTCTATTCATGTCCAACAATTCTTTGCTCATTCTTAATAATTGTATCATAAATGATGTGTGCTTAGTGTTTGGTGAAGTAGCAAATACCTTTTATAAGTCTCTAATTATTTTTATTAAAACAAACTAATTTTATTTTATCGCGGAGTTGACTAAGTTGTGAACATATGTATACGTACTTCTATTTTTATTTTTTTATTTTTAATCCTACTCTGGTATTCACTGATACTTTATTATTTTAAATATGGCTCTGGCTCCCCAAAATATGTCCCCATACCGGAAAACGATGCTACTTTTATTCTCTCCTTGAAGTAAGTAAGGTTAGCATTACGTGATTTCACGTAAGGGGAGCCAGTGCCTTTAAAAATATATATATATATAGCAAAGTTAAGGTCTTATATATACGTCACTGAGTAATGTATATATGTACGTCCCTGAGTAATGTATAGTTATATAAATTGACAATGAGGGTCGGTTGAAAACAAAACTTTACTACAAAAGAGATGATTTCAGCTTTCAAATTGTGAACTTTCCATTTCTATGTAGCAACATTCCAGCAGCACCTGCGTACGAAGTATATATCTACTAGTTGATATGTTATTACAGGGCTGTGTTTCCTATCAAGATCGGTTACTTCTAACAAGTAAACTATTAAATCAAGTGGTGAAGTTGAGGTCATCTCTTTGTAAGTTTGAGAACTCCATCACGAATTGCTTTACCGTTATGCATGGAATATCTGTATCACAGATGATAGTGTATATGTTCCAAATGTCGTAAGAACAAACGCTTCTCCTTTTCCCGAATATGACCTACTGAATTAGACTTATTACCGGATGTGTACTTACTGAGCTACACTATGGGTCCCACATGTGGAGCAGAATCTGCTTAGCCTTCTGGTGGCATCTGAGATCATCACCAGTTTTCGGTCTGTACATTCCTGTGGCGGAACCAGCCTGGAGTTGATTTCACAAAAAAAAAAAACTTACGACTAAAGTTGATCGTAAGTCATGAACAATTCAGTATAACTTATGATCAATCTTAGTCGTAAGTTTTTTTTTGTGAAACTGACACCAGAGGAGGGTTCCGGTGGACCCCCCCCCCCCCCTTTTCAATGATCAACGCATTTGAATCGGGACATATGTTTGGAACACCCCTTTTGTCCTGGGTTGGACCCCCCCCCCTTCCCCCATTTTGAAAATGGCTGGGTCCGCCCGATTGTGTGTTCCTAGTCAGGTTAAAGCTTTTGGTAAATGTAGTTATTAGGGTGAAGTTGTATGAATTTATTAATTTCTACCGAAACCTCTACCATTACAAGTCTATGAAAGGGTTGGGATTTATCCGAAAACAGCTTCTGAACTATTCTTTGCTGTATGTCAAAACGTTGGAGCCGTTTAAGATTGCACCATTATAAAATGCAAAGTTCTTGTTTGTCCTAAGTTTAAGATAAACTTTACATTTGTTGAAAAATATCTTAACCTAAAGCAGTTTTGAAACCTAACCCTAAACTAAAACAACCCAGTTTTAAACCAAAACCGAAAACTTAAACCAGTTTTTATGTAACAAATACGCCTTATATATAAGTGACGAATGTTTATGGGGCGATACTGAACACGAGATACAGCTGTTTTATGGACGCTGATTGAAGTCAATCTGGAGAAACTGGTTGAAAATGATGAATTAATGAAGTTTTCTTTGACTTGGTAGCTAGAAAATTTAATGAAAAGTTTACATGCAAATAGGTACTGCACACATAATATTTTAAAAAAAATTGCCAGATTAAAAAAATAAACAAATTTCATAATATGTAAACAAACTATTATAAGTTTACATTTTATAAATAACCACAGTGGCTTGTTTACTTAATTTATTTATTGGTTTACATGGTTAGTTTACCCGGAAAACAGTAACAGGTCCCTGAGTAATAACCCCAAACATAAATTTTTAATTATGTTCTAAAAAACAACCCTGTACGACAAACCCTGTATAATTATTTCACTAATTTTTTAACATGTTTAAGATTTTTGTTTTCCTTTTTGAAAACTATTTATGGGCTATTGAGTGTTTTATACTATAGCACTATTTAGTTTTTGAATAGGTTGCATTTTATCAACTTGATATTTTTCAATGAAGAAGGTAAAATATTTATTGATAAATCAGAAATGTTTGCATATTAACAAGAGTACTGATATGAAATGTTACCGAAGTTACCGAACCTACCGAACTGGGGTATAGATCAGGATCAGCAATGTTATCAAACATGCAAAACAATAGAACTGATTTGAAATGTTACCGAAGTTACCGAACCTGCCGAACTGGGGTATAGTTCAGATATCAGAAATATATGTAAAACAAGAGTACTGATATGAAATGTTACCGAACCTGCCGAACTGGGGTATAGATCAGGATCAGCAATGTTATCAAAAATGCAAATCAAGGGTACTGATAAGAAATGTTACCGAAGTTACCGAACCTGCCGAACTGGGGTAGTGATCAGAAATGTAATGAAACATGCAGACAGGAGTACTGATAAGAAATGTTACCGAAGTTGCCGAACCTGCCGAACAGGGGTAGGGATCAGAAATGTTACCGAAGTTACCGAACCTGCCGAACAGGGGTTGCGATCAGAAATGTTACCGAAGTTACCGAACCTGCCGAACAGGGGTAGGGATCAGAAATGTTACCGAAGTTACCGAACCTGCCGAACAGGGGTTGGGATCAGTAATGTTACCGAACCTGCCGAACAGGGGTAGGGATCAGAAATGTTACCGAAGTTACCGAACCTATGAACAGGGGTAGGGATCAGAAATGTTACCAAAGTTACCGAACCTGCCGAACAGGGGTAGGGATCAGAAATGATACCGAAGTTACCGAACCTGCCGAACAGGGGTAGGGATCAGAAATGTTACCGAAGTTACCGAACCTGCCGAACAGGGGTAGGGATCAGAAATGTTACCGAACCTGCCGAACAGGGGTAGGGATCAGAAATGTTACCGAAGTTACCGAACCTGCCGAACAGGGGTAGGGATCAGAAATGTTACCGAAGCTACCGAACCTGCCGAACAGGGGTAGGGATCAGAAATGTTACCGAAGTTACCGAACAGGGGTAGGGATCAGAAATGTTACCGAAGTTACCGAACCTGCCGAACAGGGGTAGGGATCAGAAATGTTACCGAAGTTACCGAACCTGCCGAACAGGGGTAGGGATCAGAAATGTTACCGAACTCGGCGAACTTCGGCGAACGTTACCGAACTTTTCCCCAATCCTGTACCTGCCTGAAAGTTTTCGGAATCTCTGTTCAGAATTTTAAATAAGATTTGAATACGCCACACAGGTGACAGAGATGTAACAGGAGGGTCGGGCGTCTTTGTCACCAAACCCTGCTGACTACTAAAATGTCTGGTATTGCCACAAACTACACACTGACGACGGATGCGACACGTGATGTACTTTTGTGTTATGTTGCAATCAGACTGGTACTTCCTTGTTGTACGGAGACGTATGATATTGGCAATGAAACTCTAATTTCAATCAGTTTTACATACTTTATTATCACAATGGGAAATATAACAAGTGTAAAAACAAGTGTAACAGTTTACAGTATAAAAATAGATCTGAATAAATATTCAACAGTAATCTCAAAAATGTAGTAGTAAACATAGGTAGTACTGGCAAGGACTACAGCATTCACGACCCTATCGGATAATCAACCGCGAGAACACACTGTGGTAGTTAGCGAAAGTTAAATATTAAGCTACATTTTAACGGTTTCCTAAAGTTTTAAAGTGAAATTACTGAACCTAAAATTGCTTGAAACTTGTTGAAAAGAGTGAAAAGTCTACATTTTAGAGACTTCATTTATTGGTCTGATTAATGATAAATCCAAGTAAAATAAACGAATGGCGGATTAATGATCAATTTAGGTGGTCTTGTTACCTTTAGAGAGTACTAGAACACACCCGTGATATCACGGGTCCGTGACTGAATTAAAGTATATAACTATGTGCAAGCCTTATTTTAGTATTAGTATTGTCATCTGATAAAGTCATGCCGATTATAAGATACACAGTTTTTCTCTGCTTTCAAGTCTTTCTGTTCGAACCCGTCGAACTGAAACAATAATATTAATTATTTGGAAAACAAAAGGTCCTGGAATGAAGTATTTTTTAATCAACAGCATTGTCCTATATAAGTTATAAATAAAGTTGAATTCTTTGCTTCGATGTTTTACGTCATGCCCACTAATAAATTGAAAACTGTACCTATACGCCTTATTTTTAGTCCAGATTTTTAGTATTCGTATTGTTACTGATTAAAATACTACAATAGGTAACAATTTGACAATTTAGTAGTGTCAACCCTGTGGTTATGACCCGTGTATATAGCATATTAATCCTGAATACCACGTTTGGTGGTGCGCCTGTCAGATGCGGAACGTACAGATAAGGTAATAGGTAACAGGTGAATATACTATTGGTATCGGTAGCGGACTCGACCCGGAACTTCTTAATTATTGGCAATATTAATTACGTGGAAAACAAAAGGGCCTGGAGTGGTGTAATTTTTAATCTACACCTTTGTACTATATTAGTTATATATAAAGTTGAATTCTGTGATTCGTCGTTTATACGTGATGACGGCTGACACATAGGACCTCGTAATTTTAGTATTATAGAAGGTATTCGAAATATTCGCTAAGAGACACATTTACTATAAGAAGGAAAAAATAATATTTTCCATATGCGGTATAAAACCGTATTTCAATTTACAAAATATCATCAAAATCTATTATAAAGATATAAATACTACTTAAATTTCCGACAAAAACAACTTATTTAACTAAATGCCATGCTTTATTTAGAAATTTATACACAACACACAAAATTAGTAATCACCTTGTAAATCTGGCATAATAAGGGGAAGTAATACTTGGTGTAATTCATAATAACTTAAAATCTACCCCTAACAAATAACCAATGAAAAATTTCGTATATTTTACTTCTATAGTGAAAGGAAAATGTCAACAAAGAAGCATGGGAATTTTATATCAAAGAGATCTAAAGCATTACGATCGAAACAGGTAAAATTAAGCATAAAAGTAAAATATATGAAATTAAAAATCAAAATGTGTGCAATAACCACATCTGCCACATTCCTCCCCCTCAGAACAAATTATATTTTTGATTATAATTTGTTCTTAATGCGTGAGTATAGAAATATAAAAGCACTAGTAACAAACGTAACACGTGTCAAAAATATAGTAATGCATGTAGACAAATATACTGAGCCAAAAAAGTTAAGCAACACTTTTTTTTAAATTATTTATTTTGTTCTTTCTGGAAAAAAATTATTTAAACATCATTGATATAATCCTTAGTTTTACCCGTATTTTAAAACAGTCGAACTTTTTTTATTGGTGATTGATTTCGCGCCATTTCAGCTTTGCATGTGTATTTGATGTTTTACCTTCTGTACCTGAACTTTTAAAACAATATTAAAAATTTCTTTTTCACTAACGTTCAGAAACACACCATTGGTAAGAAAAACACATACACCCTTGACAAAATTGCATGGGGCGTCAACCAGGCCTCCCAGAAAATGACCGTCAGAAACCTCTTGGAATGGTTGAGGCCGGAATGAGTGTTGCTGACATCGTGGTTCGATTTAATGTGCATAAGGCAACAGTTTAGAGACTAACAAACAGATATCGACAAATTGCAACTGCACAGGATAGGTCGATATCTCGTAGACCAAAACAACTCTTGTCAAGGGAGGAGCGCTACCTTCGCTTTACGTCAACACGTGACAATTTTTTTTCCGGCCACAAAAGTAGTGCATAGACTAAAGGAAGCTGTTGGTGTGTCTGCCAATTCTTCATTGGTACACTTTAGGCATGGCTGAGAAATTGATTTTGAATAACGCTTTACTCATTTCCGCATTTTGACCCTCCCGCGCTCCATACAAAGAAAATCCTCATGAAGTGAGTGATAACCATTCATGTGGCTTCTGACATGTCATAATTCCATTTTGTTATTATTGAAATTAAATGTTGCTATGATATTGTAATAAAATAAAATTTTACATTTTTGTTGCTAAACTTTTTTGGCTCAGTATAGTATCAAAGTATAACAACGTATATGTATAAATTAAACAGTATCAAAATATTGCAATGTATGTAAAACAACTTATGAAATAAATATATATAAAAACAAAATAGAACAAGTGAAGTTGCGAGCTACTGCTCACTGATGATACCCCCGCCGCAAGTGGATAATATTAATAGTGTAAAAATATGCAAGTGTTCGGTAAACAGGAAGTTGTCGAGTGATCAATCTGAAAACGCATCACACGGTATAGCTGACTTATATAAATCCTGAAAACAAATTTCAGAAATCCTTGTATTGTAGTTCCTGAGAAAAATGTGACGAAAATTTTCAACTTGGCTATCAAGTGTAAAATCATACAAGTGTTCGGTAAACAGGAAGTTGTCGAGTGATCAATCTGAAAACGCATCACACGGTATAGCTGACTTAGATAAATCCTGAAACCAAATTTCAGAAATCCTTGTTTTGTAGTTCCTGAGAAAAATGCGACGAAAAATATTCATGGGACGGACGGACTGACTGACGGAAGGACAGACAGAGGTAAAACAGTATACCCCCCCTTTTTTTTAAAGCGGGGGTATAATAAACTTGCATCAATGCACCACCCTTTTTCACTGTCCTGAAAAATTCACTAAAGATTAAACAAAACTTCACCTTTTAACAACTTTGGCTTCTGTTAAATTGTTATTAAAATCTACATAATGGCCTCTACAAACTTGCAGATCTCCGGATGGTTGGTCGCGAACCGGTAAATTTTGTTCCTCGACATAGTCTTGTCTTGCCTTTCTAGCTGCGTCCCTAGCTTCGGTGTTCACCTTAGATACTTTTCTATACAATACAGTTCCTTGACATACGTAGTGCATGTTTTCATCTTTAGAAGACGGAATATCAATGGCATACTTGTTATGACATCATAGTGTTCGTTGTGGTGATATAAATATATTTTTCTCGGCGTCTGGTCCCTGAAAAAAATATCCAATTGAAATGTGTTTATTTTGAGATCATATAAATTTGACAGTCGGTCATCACACTGAAATTGTTTGATATCATCAAGATCGCAAGCTTAAGAGGAGTATTTGCCTTCTCATGCAACTCGATAGCCATGTCTAAATGTATATAACGTCCTTTCCTAATACTCCCCGACTTCTAATGTTTGTGAATATTGGCTTTAGCAGTGACTTGGGCTCTGGCACAACACAGCTCATCATTATTTTGAATCTGAATAATACACTTTATGTCTTTCAAAAACCTTCCTATGTCTACGAATTTCACAACTTTCGCCCACTACCTTTCGGCATATATAGATGGGTAATCTCTATTTCTAGTGAACTAACGAGAACAAATTTTTCATATGACTAACACTCTTTAAATGTCTCTTTACAAATGTGCCACTCTCATAAATGGTACTGTTATAGGGAAGTGGAATTCTGTATTGACATACGTATAAGATTGTCTGTTTTAAATGAAGTCGGTCATGTCCGAGATAAAAGATTGAAACAAAAGTTGAAGCTTTTTAAAAACTTGTGATAGACCACGTGCCTCTAATTCATTGAATATAACGTTATATGCTGTTGATTTTGTCCCAAATTTGGGTAAATTACAATCTTACACAACACGTCCTTGATAAAAGATTGAAACAAAAGTTGAAGCGTTTTAAAAACTTGTGATAGACCACGTGCCTCTAATTCATTGAATGTAACGTTATAATATGCTGTTGATTTTGTCCCAAATTTGGGTAAATTACAATCTTACACAACACGTCCTTGATAAAAGATTGAAACAAAAGTTGAAGCGTTTTAAAAACTTGTGATAGACCACGTGCCTCTAATTCATTGAATGTAACGTTATAATATGCTGTTGATTTTGTCCCAAATTTGGGTAAATTACAATCTTACACAACACGTAGATCGTAACAACGATCCGGTTTATCCTTTTGGTCATAGAACCCATTTGAGCGCCAGAATTTTAACCCATTTTAGCGAAAATTTGAATTGTCAAAGCCCATTTTAGCGAAATAATTTTAACCCTTTTTAGTAAATAAATAATATATAATAAATTTACAAAATGTTTAAAAGACTCAAGACAGCACAATATAAAACATGTCCGTTACAATACAGCACTAATGTTAAAAGTCTGTTCCAACCTGGAATTGATAACCTAGAGAACGTACGTACAGTAGTGGGTCTAGATATAGACCCTGTACAATACTGTTCATGGAATTGCATTAGGAACTGCTCTTTCTCTTGATATTTTCTGATTGCGGTGCACATTCCTGTATATTTCGTATCTTGATATATGCTGTTGTTTCTGATGAAATATCGAAAATACAGGTGAACGGATTAATCCGGCGCTTAAATGGGCTCTAATGTTGGCGCTCAAATGTCCCCTAGTAGTTTGATTTTTTTCGTCTATTCTGGAGGAAATCCCAACTTATTCCTTGTACATAGTTCCATTTCGAAGCCCAGTTACAATTCTAGCAGCAGCTTGGTGTACTGACTCAATTAGATCGGATTCTTCTTTTGTGCAGAAAAGAAAAAAAACATTTACTCCAACCCTTTGATTTCTTTAACTCGTTCCAAAAATTTCTTCATTTTAGTTGTTGTGAAGGACGCTCACCCGAGATATAAATTTACTTGAACAGATGCAATACATAGTACCCGCAAGTACCGTGTTCTTAGGTTGGTTTTTTTTAAACACACCGAGATTGCGATACATCAGTGATTTTTGTGTACAAATTTCTACTGGTCTGCCGGACCACCAGCTGATAAAATGTATTGGTCCGACGCAAATTCTACTGGTCTCGGACCACCGGACCAGCGCTAATTTCGACCCCTGTTTAGGGGCCAGCTGAAGGACGCCTCCGGGTGCGTGAATTTCTCGCTACGTTGATGACCTGTTGGTGACCTTCTGCTGTTGATTTTTCTATGGTCGGGTTGTTGTCTCTTTGACACATTCCCCATTTCCATTCTCAATTTTGAAATGTCGTACTTATCAAATATTATTAAATATATGCCGTTAATTTAGTTCAGAAGTCCTCGTTGCGTACCGCTTTTCGATTTTCAACAACGAAAACTCGTACCTTATACATGTTATAGTCGGCTATAAAAAAAAACACCGACCGAAAAATGTGGAAGGACTCAACAAGAAAACTAACGGCCTAACTCATAACAAAACAATTTATGAAAACAACAAATAAGATACAGATGAAGCAACGACAACACCGAACCACAGGATCGAGAATTCGAACAGACACATAAAATTGTTTTATTATCTAATTTCTGAAATGATTCATTTGTAAAAAGAAAAATTAAGAAAATACTTTCGAAAGTAAGGAGAAACAAATCGTGAATTGCATTTACAATTAATTTTCTTGTCAGTTTCTTTTTGAAAATATAATTTGTATACATCTTAAATGCTTGTCAAGCAAATGGTAGTTCTATCTAATGCATAATTAGATGGTGGTGGTGGTGGTGGGGGAGGGGGGTAGAGGGTCCGTTAATATGTTAACAACACCTCGATTTTGACAAAAACAGTTAACAACACATTTTAAATACTGACAAGAGTTAACAGCAACTTTAATTTACCCTTTTTTTTCCAAACGACCACAAAAGCAATGAAAAGGGGAAGTGCATATCTTCAATGTATTCAAAAGTTTGAAAACCACTGTACAAAGTCGCAGAAATGCCACGCTCCATAAGGAATCTTTTATAAAGCTGACTAATTTTCAGAATACACACGCAAGTACCATATTTTTTTATTGACACATGGACAGACAATTGAACGGATGGAAAAGCAGACGGAGTGATTGACTCCAAGAAAAAGGACACTAAATGTATTTTATGAATAATCGAAAATGCTCCAGACAGCAAAAGGGATTCTTCTTCTGGTTATGTATATTGTTGAGTAAATGTTTTATGTCAAAGCAAACTTGGGTTATCGTTATGACGTAGGAAAGTGTAACAAACAGATAGAATGAGTGAATACTATATGGCACGAACATTATTTTTTTTTATGGCGGGGGCTCTTATAGATCTAGGTTTCATCTCAGTCAGGGTATTCATACGACTCATTGCTTACATAATTTTATTAAAAGGAATTGCGAAGGTTTACTAATGTTTATTTTAACTCATCAAAACCAGTGTATAAATCATGAAGTAACATGTAAGGTGTTACAAGTTGAAGCACTCTTTCATCTCCAAGTCCTAATTATATATATAATTAAAAACTTTGAGTTGATATATAAAAAACCTAGGCCCATCTACATTTCTGAAGTCTAAGTTTTAACTGGATAAGAAGTGGCCTTTCCTTTTAACTTTTTTTGATACATTACAAATAGAAGTCAGAAATA
>JAWDJN010000024.1:1113541-1157454 GCA_037788925.1 Mytilus galloprovincialis | reverse complement strand
CTTAACTGTGTAACATCAGATAAGTCTTTGGAAGATGATAAAACATTTAACGTGTGCCTATACACTTAGTTTGTGATGTTTTTTGACAAACAGCTGTAAAGTGTGTGAATAAAAGTGTAATATCTTATCAGTTCTTGAGTTACGTTTATTTTATAGATAATTGATATAGCAGAACACAGACGGTTAGTTTATCAATGAACCCGATGCAATTATGATGATAAACAAATGTTTACAAATATATCTTTATTTAAAGTTGAGAAATAAAGCTATCAAAGATAATTTTTGATATTTTGTTCACGTTAAGTGGTCAGAATTAATACATTATAGTTAAATGCAACGGTTAGTATCGGCAAAAGCAATAGTTCATTGCCAATATGTTTCTTATTTCTGTCAAAATAGATATTAAATGTGAAAAATATCTTTACCGAAAGCTAAAAAGGTTGATTAATTATTTATTGAAATATTAAAGTTATAATACCTATATAATACAGGGAAAGTAAATGTAAAAACCAATACGTCAGAGTTTAGTGAGTGGAATAAGTTGATAATAAAGTGCTGAGATTTGCAAAACAAAAATGCATGGTTTTTGAGTGTCTGATAAATTAAAAAGTCAAATTGTCAAAATACATCTGGTTTACGTGTCAGTTTATAGAGCAATGAATGGTGATTGGTTGCAATGTCTAGAGGGATGTTCTCCTCTTCCCCTTATTTAGTTTCCTAATGAGTAACTGATATCTGATTGGTTGGTGAGTTCATACAGGCTTGATAAAGAATCAATATTACATCAAGAAATGAATTGCACACTGCCTTCTGGCGATTTCCTCCGATCTGTAAGCATGGCTAACAGACACTTTAAGAGAGCGAAAAAAACAAAAAAGGCTATCATGAAAAAGGCCTTCTATCAGAAAAATAGAAAGATAAAGATTCGCTCTCTCAAGAGGAAAAAATCAATTGAAAAAGCACGTGAATATGTTAAAATATTCACCACTGAAAAAATAAAAGACGATGAGATTTTGTTACTCAGTAAAGGATTAAAATATATACCGTCTCCCTCGACGAAATTTGCAAAATCTAGTATTGCATCAGATTTCAATGAATTTGCAAGAAAACTAAGATGTAAATATCATTTTGACAAGGGTGATATTTTCAAACGTCATCCCTTTTTAACAAAATCCGGATATAAACCGGAACTTGCAAACAATGCCATTGAGACATATATATTCAAAACTAAGGTTGAGATAGATAATATAACAATTAATAAAGCACACGATAATCTCACTACGCTGGAAAGAAAGGCAATTTCTTCCCTCAAACGAAACGAAAAAATAGTTATTCGAAAAGCAGATAAAAATAACACCACAGTGATCTGGGATAAAACAGAATATATAAATGAAGGTCTGAGGCAATTAAGTAGTGCTACTCACTTCATGGAAATTGCAAAATTAAACATAATAGAGACTAACCAGAAAATCAATACTATTATCTTTGAAATGCATAGAAAAGGGGTCATGGATGAAATCACCTTTAAATATCTTTCTGCTAAGAGAGATCTCAAACCAGGAAGGTTGTATCTTCTGCCTAAATTGCACAAACTTGATCCTGAACTAATAGAAAGCGTTCAACAGAATCCTACGCTGTATAAAATGTCAGAATTCAAGGAAGGCCTATTGTTTCATTATCGGGTACTGTTTGAGAGAGAATAGGGCAGTATTTGGATAAATTCATGCTTCCAGCAGTATTAAAACAAGAAACACATTTAAGGGACTCATTAGAATTTATAAATATTATTGAGAAATTGCAGGTAAAACCTGACGCCTACTTAGTCAGTTTTGACATAAAAGAAATGTACAACAATATGTCCCATGTAGAAATGACTTGAGTGAAGTAAGCATTCCTCCTATTTAGAGTCACAACATTGTTTTCATCAATTTTCAATCAAGAAAGTTTACCAGCAGCGTCCTCGATGCTTAAATTCCATGAAATACAGAAGAACGAGATGTAAAAAGAAAATTGGTGGACATGATGTCTACACAAGACGAAGAGGTGATGAAAAATAAAAAACTGTCTGCTAACAAAAAAGGAACTACTCGTCCGCTCTTCTCATCCTTAGATTATAAGGAGGGTTGGTCCAGCTGATGAACTGTCCAAGAACAATCATCCATTTGTTAATGCTCAGGTGAACCCAAAGAACAGAAGAAAAATGTCCGAACTAGGAGCTATAGGGATGTACTCCGTGTCGAAAGAAATAGCAAAAACGATTCTGCCGATGGCACTACAGACTTAATATCCAAAAAACAAAGATGTTTATGTCAAAGATGTCCATAAACCAAAGATGAATGTTACTCTTGAGAAATGTCACTACAGACTTAATATCCAAAAAACAAAGATGTTTATGTCAAAGATGTCCATAAACCACAAAGATGAATGTTACTCTTCAGAACAGTCACTATAAAAGTGAAACTGATCATAATAGTTTGAAAATAGATGCTTTTAACGAAGATCTACAAAATCAGAAAGTGTGTATTAGTAGTAGCATGTTAGAGGACATTTAGTGCTTTGAACTCAAAGTGTCCCATCCAGTTTCAAAAACCTGCACTAAGAATGACATAGACAAATCAGTCGTTGACAGTCAGACCCAGGATTTCTATACACAGAACAACCCAATATTTGGTGTGGAAGACAATGAGAATCATAGAGAGAACCGTCCGAACCACAGTACGTGTTCTTGTACAATTTTTGATGTGTTTCCTGAAGATGACCAATCAATTATAGAGACATTAAACAAAGATCAAAAGGTATTGCAAACAATACTAATGCAAGGTTAGGTTCTGTTGAATCTTTGAGACAAATATTTGAAAAGAAACCAGAGTCAACTGAGACAAAAGGAGCCTTTCAGACTGATACGCTACAACTAGCAACAGACTTCAAAGAAAAATTAATGTTAGCAGGAAATGACTCTTTATAATCTGAAATTGATAACATGTTCTGATATATTATAAATAGCAAACAGTCATAACAAATTGTAACGAGGATTATCAGAAAAGTTGTCTGGGAGTTTTTTTTTTAATATTTTATTCCATTTAGTCACGCAATTTATTGGTTGATTTATAAAAATACCGAAGCAATTCTTTAGTTTATCTAATTAAATGGAAAATTCAAAACTAAACCTTTTTGCAGTGCACTTTTTTTCGTCTAGGCAGAAGTTGATAAAACTAATCAACAGTTTTCCTTTCACTTGCTAAGTTCCACTCAGGTACAGTAATTTAAATCACCAACTATTGACAGGTCACGTCAACTCAAGGATCAAGAGTACAAAACTATAGGTTAAATTAAACAGAAATTTTACATTTATATTGTACAGTTGCATGCTTATCATATCTGACCTTCAGATTTTTTGGGACTGTGCATAGATAAACGTGTTCTTAAACGCATGTTGTGTGCAATAAGTTTAGTATTGTCATATGATTTTGCTATTATGCAATGCACCAAAAGCAATTACTGGTATATGTAACCAAGTATGTATGAACTTTGATGGAGTTTCACTAGAGGTTTGCTCTGTGATTTTCCTTCATGTTACGGTGCATTGAGCCACAGCCGTGACTTTTTTCTGACCATGATAGACACTGAAAAGGAAAAGAAATCATTTTCCAGCTTTAAAACAAAATAGTTTGAGTTCATCAAAAGCAAATGTCTTAAAAGACTAAAAAAACTGGCAAAATGAAGTACCTTCAACTTGCAATGCGTTATCATAATATAGTAGGTGTGTTTATACTAAAATGTATTCGCTAAAGAACGATTATATGCAAATATATTCTATTTTCTATTAAAAACCTCTACCCCGAGCGACACTTTATATGTTGACGAACAACTAGTTTTAAAATTAATCAATTTTAATTAAGAAGCTGGAATTAGGTTAAATTCCATGATAGAAATTCAATTATATATAAATGATACAGTAGGAAGTCGTCTAAAGTAGTTTTTTATCCAGAAATTTGCATATTAAGTCTCAAAATCTGCAACACAGAAAACTAGGGAGAGGTGTTTGAAGAAACAAGAGCACTGAAAGTGACTGCATCTGCTTGGAAGCAATAGATTATGTTTCAGTTCCTTCCGTGCAATACATTGGTTGGTACTAAGAATTCTAAAAAAGGAAATGCTGATACTTGATCTTACTTTGATAGTTTTGATAGAAATTGCCATCCCGTGTCAAACATAGCCGACAACCCTTATGGGGCGTTCTACACGGTGGATATGTTGAACTTCTGTTTATATGTGAATCCTATAATACAAACTAAAAAATTAAAAACAAGAATGTGTCCATAGTACACAGATTTCCCAAGCACACTAATATTTTCTTTATTCAGTGGACCGTGATATTGTGGTCAAAACTCTAATTTGGCATTAAAAGTAGAAAGATAAGATCATATGGAACATGGATATTACGTATCAAGTTGGTGGGACTTCAACTTCATCAAAAACTACATTCACCAAATACTTTAATCTGAAGCGGAACAGACGGACGTACGAACGTACAGACACACAGACCAGAAAACATAAATAAAACATACAAACAACTCTTGAGCCAGATTCCTTTATAGAACTACTACTGTTGAACTTAGGCAATATCCTTCATCATAAATTAGTTCAATCGAAACTACCTCCTTATTTCAAAGACCAGTCTGTACCAATCATTTCTTAAACCTATACCAAACCTATTGCAACTAAAATTTTCAATTACAAACACGTTTTGCAGGATCTCGATATTGACGACTTCAAGTCTAAACCTGCTGATTGCACTTGTGCTAGTTCCCAATTCACATATAATTCGGCTGGCCACGTTATTACCGTTGACCTCAACATTGTTAATAAAACTAAATCCATCAATTGGAAATACAACTTTAAATGTTGATGGATTCAGTCGAGTATTATGCCAGGCAATGGGCTAAGCGCGAGAGGGAAGACGTAGGCACTCTTTCCGAATGGATTAAAGCAGTGAGGTCGTTGATACAAATCAGAATTAAGAAACTGAATGGATCTATCAATACCCATTCTACGTAAATCTTTAAAGATCCAGATGTTGCAAAACACTTATCCTACCCCCATGACAAATATGTTGTCCCCGCAGATAAAGCCCCAAACAACATCGTTTTAGTGTGTAAAACTCATTACATTACCTGCTTGATAAACAAATTAGGTATTGCCAATTCACTTGGATTGATTGATTGATTGTTGGTTGCTTAACGTCCAGTGGCAAATATTGCATGCATATTCAGGACGAGAACAAGATCACAATAAATACAATAGGTAGGTTGATTCAATAGAGGCCATCTGGGATGATGGTCGGGGAAATTTAGACTGCCACTGGAAAATGAGGGTATATTGGATAGGGACAGAAATTTGGCCTTGCAACAGGCCACCTACGGACCCCCAATTCACTTGGAAACTCAACATATACCCTCAGGACACTTACCAACGAGGAAATCCTGAATAATCATAGGTCTGTTCTATGTTCCTTTGGAATTTCAACCAAAGATGAAAAACTGGATCTTCAATCCCTGTATTGGATACCTAAACTACATAAGTGTTCTTACAAACAACGGTATATTGCTGGGTCTTCCAAGTGCTCCACGAAACCTCTTTCAAAATTATTAACATCTATTTTATCAGCAATATGAGGGTATATTGGATAGGGACAGACATTTTGCCTTGCAACAGGCCACCTACAGGCCCCCAAAGAGTTGTTACAAGGGTTCTTAACGTGCAAAGAGCGGGGCACTCTTTAAACAAGACATCGGATTTAACGTCCCCATTCTGACCGGACGTGACTGCGAACTTAATACATCCCGCACAGCCAAACGGACGCCCCATTTTGGCAAGCGTTTTACTGCCGGTCGGGAGAAGACCAAGTGACCATATTTCTATTCCCCAGTCACCCTTGGGGGCTATTAGCAATCAAAGACGGGCTTCAAAGTTATTGTGAAACTGCCCATTCTAGAGGTGGCGTGAATCAGATGTGGATACTTAAAAATTCCAAAGATCTTTTAGAGTACATACAATCTAACTCTAGTATTTAAACACTTGACTTTTCTACTCTTTACACAAGTATTCCACATTCCAAACTAAAAGACAAATAAAAAGAGTTGGTATGACTTTGCTTCATAAAAAAGAATGGCCAACGTAGATACAAGTATCTTGTCATAGGGAGGGATAAATCCTTCTTTGTAAAGGATCACTCCGATTCAAACAAAAAATTCTCTGAAACTGATATTATCAAGATGCTCGACTTCTTGATTGACAACATATTTGTTACGTTCGGAGGACGTGTTTTTCAACAGACTGTCGACATTCCAATGGGAACTAAGTGTGCCCTTCCACTTGCCGATTTGTTTCTTTATTATTATGAGGCTGACTTCATGCAGAAACTTCTTAGGAAGAAAAATAAGAAGTTAGCGATATCCTTTAACTCTACTTTTCGCTATATAGATGATGTTCTTTCACTAAATAATTCAAAATTTAGTGACTATGTGGAACGCATCTATCCCATCGAACTAGAGATAGTTAAGTGGGCCTCATATCTTGACTTACATCTAAAAATTGACAATGAGGGTCGGTTGAAAACAAAACTTTACGACAAAAGAGATGATTTTAGTTTTCCAATTGTGAACTTTCCATTTCTAAGTAGCAACATTCCAGCAGCACCTGCATACGGGGTATATATCTCCCAATTGATACGATATTCCAATGCTTGCATTTTCTATCATGATTTTCTTGATAGAGGGTTGATTGCTGCTCACAAGGAAGCTATTAAACCAAGAGTTCCAAATGGTGAAGTTGAAATCATTCCTTCGTAAATTTTACGGACGCCATCACGAGTTGGTTGACCGTTATGGAATAACCGTTTTTCGTAACTACAATCCCTTTCCCTTCATGAATGTGACCAACCGAATTAGACTATTTACCGGATTTGTCATCACATAAGCAGCACGACGGGTGCCACATGTGGAGCAGGATCTGCTTACCCTTCCGGAGCACCTGAGATCACCCCTAGTTTTTAGTGGGGTTCATGTTGTTTATTCTTTAGTTTTCTATGTTGTGCCATGTGTACTATTGTTTGTCTTTTTCATTTTTAGCCATGGCGTTCTCAGTTTATTTTCGATTTATGAGTCTGACTGTCCCTTTGGTATCTTTCGTCCCTCGTTGAAGACAAAGTGCAGATGTTTCAAACGTATATCTGGATAATATATAGTGTCTAAAAAGAGTATAAATCTTGCAGTGTAAATGCAGTAAACATTATGTTGGCGAGTCAGAACAGCCGTTTCACAAACGAATGAACGGCCATCGTAGCGACTACCAATGCAAGCCAGACCTCCCTTTCAGTCGACATTTGAGATCCCCTGGCCACACTAAGACAGATCTCAATCGACTGACCATTACAATCATTGACCACAACTCTGCTTGGTCTAAGGAGGATAGACTCGCTCGGGAAAGGTTTTATATAAGGAAATTAATAACTTTGGCACCAAATGGGATAAATGAAAAGATGTAGTTCGACTCCGTGTAGTGCTTCACATTTACGTTATATTACTTTAGGTATTACTTATTATTGCAGTTTCTATTTCTTAACCTTTTTCATCCATTAAATAAACTCGTTAAAGATACCAATTTAAATTGCTAAATTTTTTTGAGGGATGTATAAGTACCAAGCCACGTTCTTCTGGTTATACCTATTCAAAACTTATTATTACATTTTAACGGCTGTTTGTTCGCGATGTTTAAATACTCAGAGTCTGTTGCAGCTACTTTACTCTGTCAATTTAAAATATTTATAATTTTAGATCGTTCTGTGCTGTCTATTTGGTAATTTTATTGACGTAATCATTCGTGTACCATCATAATTGTCGTTCCAGTTAAAGTTATAGAATTGTGCTAGCTCATATACATTTTCATTTGTATTTAAATCATATATTTGAACTCTCTGTTATAATAAGCCATATAACCTATGTCATATTTAATAATTTTTTAGAAATGTGCAAGCGTCTTAACTGATTGATGTACGGTTTGACTTTGTTAATGTATAAATTTCAAGATTGTAACAGTTTAATCTAAGAAAACTTAAGGTTTATGTACCCTTCTGTCGCCATTTTTGTACGAATTTTTCAAACCTCAATTGTATCAAAACTAAAGATATAATAAATAATAGAGATAGGCCATTTAGTACATGTTCCAAGGGGAAACGTGATGCAAAGCATTATTTTTTACTGTTTCATTGCATCTCATAGAAAAAAGAAGACTTTGTGGCAAATAAATCAAGATTTTTATAGAAAATCCACAGCCTTTAATACAGAGATTTGTGTTATAAAATTTGAAACATAAATGACTCACTTGACTTTCTATGATGTGCTAGTGTTTATTTTTTACAAAAAGTTCTAAGTAACCTGTAAATTCCAAAACACCGCGTGCTGAGTCACTAAAGTCGAACGCACCCTAAAAGGTGTACTTGATTTTGGCCATATTTATACTTGTCTTAACCAATGACTACATTTATAAACTTGTTTTAAGGAAATCAATGCTAGCACTGCATGCAATAATCCTATATCTATCAGTCATCAAATTGCCAAATATGAGAGTACAAGAATAAAGGCTGTGGATTTTCTATAAAAATCTTGATTTATTTGCCACAAAGTCCTCTTTTTCTATTAAATGCAATGGAACAGTAAAAAATAATGCTTTGCATCAAGTTTCCCCTTGGAATATGTAAACAATGACCTATCTCTATTATTCATAATATCTGTAGTTTTGATACAATTGAAGTTTGAAAAGTTCGTACAAAAATGGCTACAGAAGGGTACATAAACCTTAAAGGTGATTCATTTAACATCAGAATCTCACTGAGGAAGAATATATGTTATCCGAAATATTTATAAATAATTACATTTACAGTTACCTTTTTTTTCATTTGGAGTTGTGTACACTTTTTTAGGCGTTTATATATATGAAAATGTTGTTATTAACTCATGTTGACAAATATTTCGGTTCAACAAATGGCCGCCTTTAGTGTCATAAGTTTTAACAATACTGATATCAGGTGTAAAAATAGACCAGTAATACAGGTAAGTTTTGGTCTATTGATTTTAATCCAAAATCTTGAATCTCCTAATATAAACAAAACACTATGATTCAATACACGTGACTGTATATTAACATTAAAAATTAAGTGAAAAACAAAACTGTTATTGAAGCCGTTTGGATGATGTACATTTGGTTCGTTTATCCAAAAGCTTTCCCGAACCTGTCGCTGGGCATCACTCCAGTGAATGTTCTGTTCAATCACTAGAATTTGCATGCGGTTAACGTCATTAAGTTTGTGACCAGACTGTCTGAAATGCTGTTACACCCCAGTTCTATTGTTATACTTTATAGTTTCTTTTTTTGAAACACGTTAAATTGAATAGATCTATTGTTACGAATAACAATGGATTTTTGCCACAATTACAGTTATGTCTTTGAAGAATTGAAAAATGGGCCTCGGAAAATGGTTTTAAATTTTCCGCATCAAAAACAGTCGGGATGCATTTTTGTAACAAAAGGAAATTGCATCTTGATCCAGAACTCACTTTGCACGGCAACCCAATTAAAATGGTTGATGAAACCAAATTTCTTGGGTTAATTTTCTATCAAAAGTTAACCTTTCTACCCCATATCAAAATGTTAAAATCGAGATGTTAAAAGCATTAGCTATTTTAAAAGTTGTCGGCAGTACTGACTGGGGTGCTGATCGTAACATTTTACTTAATTTATATAGATCTCTAGTTAGATCTAAACTAGATTATGGCTCTGCAAGGAAGTCCTACATACAGATTCTCGATGCTGTGCATCACCAGGGTTTGCGTCTCTGTCTTGGCGCATTTAAAATCTCACCAGTTGAGAGTCTTTATGTAGAGGCTGATGAACACTCACTCTCTAACAGACGTTTGAAGCTTGGACGTATATGCTGTCAAACTAAAAGCCTATTCAGATAATCCTGCCTACAGCTGTGTTTTTAATCCGATTTATGAAGATATTTTTGCAAAACATGAAAATAAAATTCCTCCGTTAGGTATACATTTAAAACCACATTTAGCTTCTTATGATTTAAAATCTGTTGCTCAAGTTAAAACTTGCAAAGTCCTCCATGGGAACTTCCCAAACCAAAAATGATATTTGATCTCTGTGAACACAATAAAAATAAAGCAAATCCTCTTAATTCAGCAACACTATGCTGAAATTAAAGCCAATTATTTAGTTTTTCAACTGTCTATACTGATGGAAAAAAAGATGGTGACAGGGTTTCATCTGCTGCCGTCTTCAGGGACAGAGCTGCAACTCTCCGTTTGCCATCTGATGCATCCATCTTTACTGCTGAAGCAGAAGCAATCATTTTGGCTTTGAAATTTATTGCTTCTTCCTATAAATCCAATTTATTATATGTTTTGATTCACTTTCATGCTTACAAGCTATACAACATACTAAAATTAAAAACCTGCAGTGCTCACCTGATATTTTTGTTCACAATATTGATGCATGAAATAATGCAACCATTATACTTTTGCTTTAGTTTCAGGGATATAAGCCAATAACTGCATTTTATCCCTTTGTTCATTTTTTTGCCATGTTGGTTGGCAGGTGGGTCATTGGACACAATTTTTAGACTTGATATCCTAATGATAATTGTGGCCAAATTTGGTTAATTTGTCGCAGTGGATTTTACAGGAGGAGATTTTTATACAAAAAATTATGACATATTATAAAAAAATGAATTTAAACAATGTTAAAGGGCAAAAACTCCTATCTATATCTTTCATATCTATAATAATATTCAAGATAATCATGATAATAACCCAAAACTGCAAAACTTCCTAATAATTACCAATTGAAAGGCAGCAACCCAGGTTTGTGATTCATCTGAATAGATTTAAACCTGATTAACAGTTGCATCATGTCAGATTTGCGCTAAATGCTTTAAAAAAAAAGTTTCAGAGATATTAGCGAAAAACTGTATTTCACCCCTATGTTCTAATTTTAGCCATTTTACCATTATCCACCTCTTTCACATTGAACTGGTCTACTTTGTATGTGGTAGCCTGTAAATGCGTTCTTTTCTGAAGTGACGGACATTAATCACTGTTTGGTGTAAGTTGAATTTTAGAGCAAAGGATCACTATATTCAATTTTTGGATTATTGAAAAATTATTATTACTAAAGACATGAAATACACAGATATCAAATAAAGTTTTCAAACAGATCACAGTAAAAATATTTGAAGGTAAATTATTTTAATTATATAAATGATTAGTAATTTGTGACCATGGCAGCTTTTGATAATAAATTATGAAAAATCACAAAGTCGAACCAAACCACTTACCAAACGTTGTCTTCCCATAATGCACTTTCCTTTGACATATATTACAAGGGCATTGCTCAGGTCTGTTTTTGTAGTTAACTTTAACTGTACATGTGTTGCCAAGTTTGTTCTCCTGAACTAAATGTGATAAAATGTGGGTAACAAACACTGCTGACATTTCTTGTTCTGATATGTTAGGATACCCACAAAACACAAAAACGTTCAGGAAATGTTCCAGGAACGTTTCTGTTGCGTTGTGAGAACGTTGTGATTTAACATTGTAGGAACGTAAAAGTGTGATCTACCAGTTACGTTATAAGAACGTTATGATATAACGTTATGAAAAACCATCCTGGAACCAAAATAGAACCTTGTGTAACCAAACTGGAACCTTGATGGAACCTTAATAGAACCTTGTGTAACCAATCAGGAACCTTTATAGAACCTTGTGTAACAAATCTGGAACCTAAATATAATCATGTGTTACCAATCTGGAACCCAAATTCAACCTAGTCCCAGACAACATTTGTATGTTGGCACAACAATGGTCCAACGTATCTACATTCATTGGCCCAACGTTGTTTTTCTCTCATCTTCTTAAACATGCATGAACATTTTTTCAATGGACGTTTTAGCAACCAACAATCAATTAATCTTTCTCTCCATATTTGAATGAATAAAATCAACACCTGACGAAGAGGCAAAACTGTTATTTGATAAAAGACCTCTGTTTGCTTTCCGTAGGCATAAAAACTTGAAAGACATAGTAACATTAGCAACTCTGAATAATTAATATGTTGCAGACTATGAAAATAGATTCTATACTTTGTTCGTTAAATTGATAAACAAGGTTAAGTAGATAAAGAGTATAGAAAAATATTAGTCAGACAGATCATGAGGTGTCGAGCCCCTAATAAAAATTACAGTATTTTTATAATAAGTGTCACTATGCAATGGCTTGGGCTCCTGACGATGGACATGGCCATGATCAATTGGTTAATTCTAATTGGTCTAAATAGATGTTCGAAACACCTTATGATCTATGGAGTTGGGGTGCTGGGATAGGCTTTGACAACGATTTATTGAAATATTTGTGCTATTATCACGTTGTCAGCCTGAGAATTGTTTAGTTGACATCTTGTCGACTTTTATGATCTCCTCGTACCACAATAAAGTGGTTATTTGGTGCAATTTGAACAGTGCTGAAATTTCCTGAATTTGCATATTCACCGGAGGAAATATCTATCATCAGCAATGCTAAAAACAATTGGGTTTTACCCACGTCGTCTCAAATTACAATCTGACACTTTAAGGGCAGTCACACCAGTGATCTGATATGACTTTATATTTTATACAGTTTTATAAATAAACTTGAATTACATAAATGCAACTAGCAATGGAAAGACTAAACATGCTAAGTCTTAACAAACAGAAAAATCCCTCTGAAGGACCAAATTTTGAAAAAGAAGATGCTAGCATGCAGGAATTTATTTCTTGCAGTGGAACTGTGATTAAGACAGAAGAAACTCCATCATTGGGAGAAATATCTTTTGACTTTAAAATGGATTGTGCGGATATTTCAAATGTAAATCCTGAAAAGGAAGGAATAGTCACGCAGTGTTTGGAGGAGTTGGAAAACAAACTCAGAAAGAAACACCAGGTAGCTACCTTAAAATACAGTCTTGGTAAGGTCGATTCGACACAACTTCCAAGTTATATCAGACTAACAGTTAATTTCACACCATCATTGGACCAAGGTTCTAATTCGTTTTTTAACGAAAATCTGGATATAATTAAAAGTGAACTCTGTGAACAATTTCTAAATAGACTTATTGAAATGTGCGAGGAGCACCACAAGAACATGTTAACCAGCATATCCAACTTGCTTGAGGACACAGAGCGAATGGTCGTGGAAGTGCAGAAGAAGGCGCTTGTCTAAAAAGGTTGACATTCCTAGTAAAGGAAAAGAAAGAGATATGGAATGAACGATATCTGAGGGCTATTAGAAACATGTCGACATCTAGTACCGAGAAACCGGAAACTGAAGCAAATACTATATCTAAACTCCAGAATGAGTTACGAGAGCTGAGAGGCTTCCTTGAACCATCCCATCGAGGACGAGGCGGACGTCGATTTAATCGTGGAAGGGGGAGGGGAGGAAGAAGATTTCCCTCCGTTTAAGAATTAAACGGTATCGAACAATATTGAAATGACTTTGTACATAACTCATAACTTTTATCGGAAAATATATGATTTAACTTAACTGTGTAACATCAGATAAGTCTTTGGAAGATGATAAAACATTTAACGTGTGCCTATACACTTAGTTTGTGATGTTTTTTGACAAACAGCTGTAAAGTGTGTGAATAAAAGTGTAATATCTTATCAGTTCTTGAGTTACGTTTATTTTATAGATAATTGATATAGCAGAACACAGACGGTTAGTTTATCAATGAACCCGATGCAATTATGATGATAAACAAATGTTTACAAATATATCTTTATTTAAAGTTGAGAAATAAAGCTATCAAAGATAATTTTTGATATTTTGTTCACGTTAAGTGGTCAGAATTAATACATTATAATTAAATGCAACGGTTAGTATCGGCAAAAGCAATAGTTCATTGCCAATATGTTTCTTATTTCTGTCAAAATAGATATTAAATGTGAAAAATATCTTTACCGAAAGCTAAAAAGGTTGATTAATTATTTATTGAAATATTAAAGTTATAATACCTATATAATACAGGGAAAGTAAATGTAAAAACCAATACGTCAGAGTTTAGTGAGTGGAATAAGTTGATAATAAAGTGCTGAGATTTGCAAAACAAAAATGCATGGTTTTTGAGTGTCTGATAAATTAAAAAGTCAAATTGTCAAAATACATCTGGTTTACGTGTCAGTTTATAGAGCAATGAATGGTGATTGGTTGCAATGTCTAGAGGGATGTTCTCCTCTTCCCCTTATTTAGTTTCCTAATGAGTAACTGATATCTGATTGGTTGGTGAGTTCATACAGGCTTGATAAAGAATCAATATTACATCAAGAAATGAATTGCACACTGCCTTCTGGCGATTTCCTCCGATCTGTAAGCATGGCTAACAGACACTTTAAGAGAGCGAAAAAAACAAAAAAGGCTATCATGAAAAAGGCCTTCTATCAGAAAAATAGAAAGATAAAGATTCGCTCTCTCAAGAGGAAAAAATCAATTGAAAAAGCACGTGAATATGTTAAAATATTCACCACTGAAAAAATAAAAGACGATGAGATTTTGTTACTCAGTAAAGGATTAAAATATATACCGTCTCCCTCGACGAAATTTGCAAAATCTAGTATTGCATCAGATTTCAATGAATTTGCAAGAAAACTAAGATGTAAATATCATTTTGACAAGGGTGATATTTTCAAACGTCATCCCTTTTTAACAAAATCCGGATATAAACCGGAACTTGCAAACAATGCCATTGAGACATATATATTCAAAACTAAGGTTGAGATAGATAATATAACAATTAATAAAGCACACGATAATCTCACTACGCTGGAAAGAAAGGCAATTTCTTCCCTCAAACGAAACGAAAAAATAGTTATTCGAAAAGCAGATAAAAATAACACCACAGTGATCTGGGATAAAACAGAATATATAAATGAAGGTCTGAGGCAATTAAGTAGTGCTACTCACTTCATGGAAATTGCAAAATTAAACATAATAGAGACTAACCAGAAAATCAATACTATTATCTTTGAAATGCATAGAAAAGGGGTCATGGATGAAATCACCTTTAAATATCTTTCTGCTAAGAGAGATCTCAAACCAGGAAGGTTGTATCTTCTGCCTAAATTGCACAAACTTGATCCTGAACTAATAGAAAGCGTTCAACAGAATCCTACGCTGTATAAAATGTCAGAATTCAAGGAAGGCCTATTGTTTCATTATCGGGTACTGTTTTAGAGAGAATAGGGCAGTATTTGGATAAATTCATGCTTCCAGCAGTATTAAAACAAGAAACACATTTAAGGGACTCATTAGAATTTATAAATATTATTGAGAAATTGCAGGTAAAACCTGACGCCTACTTAGTCAGTTTTGACATAAAAGAAATGTACAACAATATGTCCCATGTAGAAATGACTTGAGTGAAGTAAGCATTCCTCCTATTTAGAGTCACAACATTGTTTTCATCAATTTTCAATCAAGAAAGTTTACCAGCAGCGTCCTCGATGCTTAAATTCCATGAAATACAGAAGAACGAGATGTAAAAAGAAAATTGGTGGACATGATGTCTACACAAGACGAAGAGGTGATGAAAAATAAAAAACTGTCTGCTAACAAAAAAGGAACTACTCGTCCGCTCTTCTCATCCTTAGATTATAAGGAGGGTTGGTCCAGCTGATGAACTGTCCAAGAACAATCATCCATTTGTTAATGCTCAGGTGAACCCAAAGAACAGAAGAAAAATGTCCGAACTAGGAGCTATAGGGATGTACTCCGTGTCGAAAGAAATAGCAAAAACGATTCTGCCGATGGCACTACAGACTTAATATCCAAAAAACAAAGATGTTTATGTCAAAGATGAATGTTACTCTTGAGAAATGTCACTACAGACTTAATATCCAAAAAACAAAGATGTTTATGTCAAAGATGTCCATAAACCACAAAGATGAATGTTACTCTTCAGAACAGTCACTATAAAAGTGAAACTGATCATAATAGTTTGAAAATAGATGCTTTTAACGAAGATCTACAAAATCAGAAAGTGTGTATTAGTAGTAGCATGTGAGAGGACATTTAGTGCTTTGAACTCAAAGTGTCCCATCCAGTTTCAAAAACCTGCACTAAGAATGACATAGACAAATCAGTCGTTGACAGTCAGACCCAGGATTTCTATACACAGAACAACCCAATATTTGGTGTGGAAGACAATGAGAATCATAGAGAGAACCGTCCGAACCACAGTACGTGTTCTTGTACAATTTTTGATGTGTTTCCTGAAGATGACCAATCAATTATAGAGACATTAAACAAAGATCAAAAGGTATTGCAAACAATACTAATGCAAGGTTAGGTTCTGTTGAATCTTTGAGACAAATATTTGAAAAGAAACCAGAGTCAACTGAGACAAAAGGAGCCTTTCAGACTGATACGCTACAACTAGCAACAGACTTCAAAGAAAAATTAATGTTAGCAGGAAATGACTCTTTATAATCTGAAATTGATAACATGTTCTGATATATTATAAATAGCAAACAGTCATAACAAATTGTAACGAGGATTATCAGAAAAGTTGTCTGGGAGTTTTTTTTTTAATATTTTATTCCATTTAGTCACGCAATTTATTGGTTGATTTATAAAAATACCGAAGCAATTCTTTAGTTTATCTAATTAAATGGAAAATTCAAAACTAAACCTTTTTGCAGTGCACTTTTTTTCGTCTAGGCAGAAGTTGATAAAACTAATCAACAGTTTTCCTTTCACTTGCTAAGTTCCACTCAGGTACAGTAATTTAAATCACCAACTATTGACAGGTCACGTCAACTCAAGGATCAAGAGTACAAAACTATAGGTTAAATTAAACAGAAATTTTACATTTATATTGTACAGTTGCATGCTTATCATATCTGACCTTCAGATTTTTTGGGACTGTGCATAGATAAACGTGTTCTTAAACGCATGTTGTGTGCAATAAGTTTAGTATTGTCATATGATTTTGCTATTATGCAATGCACCAAAAGCAATTACTGGTATATGTAACCAAGTATGTATGAACTTTGATGGAGTTTCACTAGAGGTTTGCTCTGTGATTTTCCTTCATGTTACGGTGCATTGAGCCACAGCCGTGACTTTTTTCTGACCATGATAGAAACTGAAAAGGAAAAGAAATCATTTTCCAGCTTTAAAACAAAATAGTTTGAGTTCATCAAAAGCAAATGTCTTAAAAGACTAAAAAAACTGGCAAAATGAAGTACCTTCAACTTGCAATGCGTTATCATAATATAGTAGGTGTGTTTATACTAAAATGTATTCGCTAAAGAACGATTATATGCAAATATATTCTATTTTCTATTAAAAACCTCTACCCCGAGCGACACTTTATATGTTGACGAACAACTAGTTTTAAAATTAATCAATTTTAATTAAGAAGCTGGAATTAGGTTAAATTCCATGATAGAAATTCAATTATATATAAATGATACAGTAGGAAGTCGTCTAAAGTAGTTTTTTATCCAGAAATTTGCATATTAAGTCTCAAAATCTGCAACACAGAAAACTAGGGAGAGGTGTTTGAAGAAACAAGAGCACTGAAAGTGACTGCATCTGCTTGGAAGCAATAGATTATGTTTCAGTTCCTTCCGTGCAATACATTGGTTGGTACTAAGAATTCTAAAAAAGGAAATGCTGATACTTGATCTTACTTTGATAGTTTTGATAGAAATTGCCATCCCGTGTCAAACATAGCCGACAACCCTTATGGGGCGTTCTACACGGTGGATATGTTGAACTTCTGTTTATATGTGAATCCTATAATACAAACTAAAAAATTAAAAACAAGAATGTGTCCATAGTACACAGATTTCCCAAGCACACTAATATTTTCTTTATTCAGTGGACCGTGATATTGTGGTCAAAACTCTAATTTGGCATTAAAAGTAGAAAGATAAGATCATATGGAACATGGATATTACGTATCAAGTTGGTGGGACTTCAACTTCATCAAAAACTACATTCACCAAATACTTTAATCTGAAGCGGAACAGACGGACGTACGAACGTACAGACACACAGACCAGAAAACATAATACCCATAAATAAAACATACAAACAACTCTTGAGCCAGATTCCTTTATAGAACTACTACTTTTGAACTTAGGCAATATCCTTCATCATAAATTAGTTCAATCGAAACTACCTCCTTATTTCAAAGACCAGTCTGTACCAATCATTTCTTAAACCTATACCAAACCTATTGCGACTAAAATTTTCAATTACAAACACGTTTTGCAGGATCTCGATATTGACGACTTCAAGTCTAAACCTGCTGATTGCACTTGTGCTAGTTCCCAATTCACATATAATTCGGCTGGCCACGTTATTACCGTTGACCTCAACATTGTTAACAAAACGAAATCCATCAATTGGAAATACAACTTTAAATGTTGATGGATTCAATCGAGTATTATGCCAGGCAATGGGCTACGCGCGAGAGGGAAGACGTAGCCACTCTTTCCGAATGGATTAAAGCAGTGAGGTCGTTGATACAAATCAGAATTAAGAAACTGAATGGATCTATCAATACCCATTCTACGTAAATCTTTAAAGATCCAGATGTTGCAAAACACTTATCCTACCCCCATGACAAATATGTTGTCCCCGCAGATAAAGCCCCAAACAACATCGTTTTTGTGTGTAAAACTCATTACATTACCTGCTTGATAAACGAATTAGGTATTGCCAATTCACTTGGATTGATTGATTGATTGTTGGTTGCTTAACGTCCAGTGGCAAATATTGCATGCATATTCAGGACGAGAATAAGATCACAATAAATACAATAGGTAGGTTGATTCAATAGAGGCCATCTGGGATGATGGTCGGGGAAATTTAGACTGCCACTGGAAAATGAGGGTATATTGGATAGGGACAGAAATTTGGCCTTGCAACAGGCCACCTACGGACCCCCCCCCCCCCCCCCCCCCCCCGCGATATCCTTTAACTCTACTTTTCGCTATATAGATGATGTTCTTTCACTAAATAATTCAAAATTTAGTGACTATGTGGAACGCATCTATCCCATCGAACTAGAGATAGTTAAGTGGGCCTCATATCTTGACTTACATCTAAAAATTGACAATGAGGGTCGGTTGAAAACAAAACTTTACGACAAAAGAGATGATTTTAGTTTTCCAATTGTGAACTTTCCATTTCTAAGTAGCAACATTCCAGCAGCACCTGCATACGGGGTATATATCTCCCAATTGATACGATATTCCAATGCTTGCATTTTCTATCATGATTTTCTTGATAGAGGGTTGATTGCTGCTCACAAGGAAGCTATTAAACCAAGAGTTCCAAATGGTGAAGTTGAAATCATTCCTTCGTAAATTTTACGGACGCCATCACGAGTTGGTTGACCGTTATGGAATAACCGTTTTTCTTAACTACAATCCCTTTCCCTTCATAAATGTGACCAACCGAATTAGACTATTTACCGGATTTTTCATCACATAAGCAGCACGACGGGTGCCACATGTGGAGCAGGATCTGCTTACCCTTCCGGAGCACCTGAGATCACCCCTAGTTTTTAGTGGGGTTCATGTTGTTTATTCTTTAGTTTTCTATGTTGTGCCATGTGTACTATTGTTGGTCTTTTTCATTTTTAGCCATGGCGTTCTCAGTTTATTTTCAATTTATGAGTCTGACTGTCCCTTTGGTATCTTTCGTCCCTCGTTGAAGACAAAGTGCAGATGTTTCAAACGTATATCTGGATAATATATAGTGTCTAAAAAGAGTATAAATCTTGCAGTGTAAATGCAGTAAACATTATGTTGGCGAGTCAGAACAGCCGTTTCACAAACGAATGAACGGCCATCGTAGCGACTACCAATGCAAGCCAGACCTCCCTTTCAGTCGACATTTGAGATCCCCTGGCCACACTAAGACAGATCTCAATCGACTGACCATTACAATCATTGACCACAACTCTGCTTGGTCTAAGGAGGATAGACTCGCTCGGGAAAGGTTTTATATAAGGAAATTAATAACTTTGGCACCAAATGGGATAAATGAAAAGATGTAGTTCGACTCCGTGTAGTGCTTCACATTTACGTTATGTTACTTTAGGTATTACTTATTATTGCAGTTTCTATTTCTTAACCTTTTTCATCCATTAAATAAACTCGTTAAAGATACCAATTTAAATTGCTAAATTTTTTTGAGGGATGTATAAGTACCAAGCCACGTTCTTCTGGTTATACCTATTCAAAACTTATTATTACATTTTAACGGCTGTTTGTTCGCGATGTTTAAATACTCAGAGTCTGTTGCAGCTACTTTACTCTGTCAATTTAAAATATTTATAATTTTAGATCGTTCTGTGCTGTCTATTTGGTAATTTTATTGACGTAATCATTCGTGTACCATCATAATTGTCGTTCCAGTTAAAGTTATAGAATTGTGCTAGCTCATATACATTTTCATTTGTATTTAAATCATATATTTGAACTCTCTGTTATAATAAGCCATATAACCTATGTCATATTTAATATTTTTTTAGAAATGTGCAAGCGTCTTAACTGATGTACGGTTTGACTTTGTTAATGTATAAATTTCAAGATTGTAACAGTTTAATCTAAGAAAACTTAAGGTTTATGTACCCTTCTGTCGCCATTTTTGTACGAATTTTTCAAACCTCAATTGTATCAAAACTAAAGATATAATAAATAATAGAGATAGGCCATTTAGTACATGTTCCAAGGGGAAACTTGATGCAAAGCATTATTTTTTACTGTTTCATTGCATCTCATAGAAAAAAGAGGACTTTGTGGCAAATAATCAAGATTTTTATAGAAAATCCACAGCCTTTAATTCAGAGATTTGTGTTATAAAATTTGAAACATAAATGACTCACTTGATTTTCTATGATGTGCTAGTGTTTATTTTTTACAAAAAGTTCTAAGTAACCTGTAAATTCCAAAACACCTCGTGCTGAGTCACTAAAGTCGAACGCACCCTAAAAGGTGTACTTGATTTTGGCCATATTTATACTTGTCTTAACCAATGACTACATTTATAAACTTGTTTTAAGGAAATCAATGCTAGCACTGCATGCAATAATCCTATATCTATCAGTCATCAAATTGCCAAATATGAGAGTACAAGAATAAAGGCCGTGGATTTTCTATAAAAATCTTGATTTATTTGCCACAAAGTCCTCTTTTTCTATTAAATGCAATGGAACAGTAAAAAATAATGCTTTGCATCAAGTTTCCCCTTGGAATATGTAAACAATGACCTATCTCTATTATTCATAATATCTGTAGTTTTGATACAATTGAAGTTTGAAAAGTTCGTACAAAAATGGCTACAGAAGGGTACATAAACCTTAAAGGTGATTCATTTAACATCAGAATCTCACTGAGGAAGAATATATGTTATCCGAAATATTTATAAATAATTACATTTACAGTTACCTTTTTTTTCATTTGGAGTTGTGTACACTTTTTTAGGCGTTTATATATATGAAAATGTTGTTATTAACTCATGTTGACAAATATTTCGGTTCAACAAATGGCCGCCTTTAGTGTCATAAGTTTTAACAATACTGATATCAGGTGTAAAAATAGACCAGTAATACAGGTAAGTTTTGGTCTATTGATTTTAATCCAAAATCTTGAATCTCCTAATATAAACAAAACACTATGATTCAATACACGTGACTGTATATTAACATTAAAAATTAAGTGAAAAACAAAACTGTTATTGAAGCCGTTTGGATGATGTACATTTGGTTCCTTTATCCAAAAGCTTTCCCGAACCTGTCGCTGGGCATCACTCCAGTGAATGTTCTGTTCAATCACTAGAATTTGCATGCGGTTAACGTCATTAAGTTTGTGACCAGACTGTCTGAAATGCTGTTACACCCCAGTTCTATTGTTATACTTTATAGTTTCTTTTTTTGAAACACGTTAAATTGAATAGATCTATTGTTACGAATAACAATGGATTTTTGCCACAATTACAGTTATGTCTTTGAAGAATTGAAAAATGGGCCTCGGAAAATGGTTTTAAATTTTCCGCATCAAAAACAGTCGGGATGCATTTTTGTAACAAAAGGAAATTGCATCTTGATCCAGAACTCACTTTGCACGGCAACCCAATTAAAATGGTTGATGAAACCAAATTTCTTGGGTTAATTTTCTATCAAAAGTTAACCTTTCTACCCCATATCAAAATGTTAAAATCGAGATGTTAAAAGCATTAGCTATTTTAAAAGTTGTCGGCAGTACTGACTGGGGTGCTGATCGTAACATTTTACTTAATTTATATTGATCTCTAGTTAGATCTAAACTAGATTATGGCTCTGCAAGGAAGTCCTACATACAGATTCTCGATGCTGTGCATCACCAGGGTTTGCGTCTCTGTCTTGGCGCATTTAAAATCTCACCAGTTGAGAGTCTTTATGTAGAGGCTGATGAACACTCACTCTCTAACAGACGTTTGAAGCTTGGACGTATATGCTGTCAAACTAAAAGCCTATTCAGATAATCCTGCCTACAGCTGTGTTTTTAATCCGATTTATGAAGATATTTTTGCAAAACATGAAAATAAAATTCCTCCGTTAGGTATACATTTAAAACCACATTTAGCTTCTTATGATTTAAAATCTGTTGCTCAAGTTAAAACTTGCAAAGTCCTCCATGGGAACTTCCCAAACCAAAAATGATATTTGATCTCTGTGAACACAATAAAAATAAAGCAAATCCTCTTAATTCAGCAACACTATGCTGAAATTAAAGCCAATTATTTAGTTTTTCAACTGTCTATACTGATGGAAAAAAAGATGGTGACAGGGTTTCATCTGCTGCCGTCTTCAGGGACAGAGCTGCAACTCTCCGTTTGCCATCTGATGCATCCATCTTTACTGCTGAAGCAGAAGCAATCATTTTGGCTTTGAAATTTATTGCTTCTTCCTATAAATCCAATTTATTATATGTTTTGATTCACTTTCATGCTTACAAGCTATACAAAATACTAAAATTAAAAACCTGCAGTGCTCACCTGATATTTTTGTTCACAATATTGATGCATGAAATAATGCAACCATTATACTTTTGCTTTAGTTTCAGGGATATAAGCCAATAACTGCATTTTATCCCTTTGTTCATTTTTTTGCCATGTTGGTTGGCAGGTGGGTCATTGGACACAATTTTTAGACTTGATATCCTAATGATAATTGTGGCCAAATTTGGTTAATTTGTCGCAGTGGATTTTACAGGAGGAGATTTTTATACAAAAAATTATGACATATTATAAAAAAATGAATTTAAACAATGTTAAAGGGCAAAAACTCCTATCTATATCTTTCATATCTATAATAATATTCAAGCTAATCATGATAATAACCCAAAACTGCAAAACTTCCTAATAATTACCAATTGAAAGGCAGCAACCCAGGTTTGTGATTCATCTGAATAGATTTAAACCTGATTAACAGTTGCATCATGTCAGATTTGCGCTAAATGCTTTAAAAAAAAAGTTTCAGAGATATTAGCGAAAAACTGTATTTCACCCCTATGTTCTAATTTTAGCCATTTTACCATTATCCACCTCTTTCACATTGAACTGGTCTACTTTGTATGTGGTAGCCTGTATTTACGTTCTTTTCTGAAGTGACGGACATTAATCACTGTTTGGTGTAAGTTGAATTTTAGAGCAAAGGATCACTATATTCAATTTTTGGATCATTGAAAAATTATTATTACTAAAGACATGAAATACACAGATATCAAATAAAGTTTTCAAACAGATCACAGTAAAAATATTTGAAGGTAAATTATTTTAATTATATAAATGATTAGTAATGTGTGACCATGGCAGCTTTTGATAATAAATTATGAAAAATCACAAAGTCGAACCAAACCACTTACCAAACGTTGTCTTCCCATAATGCACTTTCCTTTGACATATATTACAAGGGCATTGCTCAGGTCTGTTTTTGTAGTTAACTTTAACTGTACATGTGTTGCCAAGTTTGTTCTTCTGAACTAAATGTGATAAAATGTGGGTAACAAACACTGCTGACATTTCTTGTTCTGATATGTTAGGATACCCACAAAACACAAAAACGTTCAGGAAATGTTCCAGGAACGTTTCTGTTGCGTTGTGAGAACGTTGTGATTTAACATTGTAGGAACGTAAAAGTGTGATCTACCAGTTACGTTATAAGAACGTTATGATATAACGTTATGAAAAACCATCCTGGAACCAAAATAGAACCTTGTGTAACCAAACTGGAACCTTGATGGAACCTTAATAGAACCTTGTGTAACCAATCAGGAACCTTTATAGAACCTTGTGTAACAAATCTGGAACCTAAATATAATCATGTGTTACCAATCTGGAACCCAAATTCAACCTAGTCCCAGACAACATTTGTATGTTGGCACAACAATGGTCCAACGTATCTACGTTCATTGGCCCAACGTTGTTTTTCTCTCATCTTCTTAAACATGCATGAACATTTTTTCAATGGACGTTTTAGCAACCAACAATCAATTAATCTTTCTCTCCATACTGTAAACAGGGAAATTTTCGCGGTAGTTTAATTTTCGCTATTTTCGCGGTAAGCATTGAACCGCGAAAATAAAACGACAGCGAAAATATCAAGTAAACTCTTTTTATTCAATTTACTTTTACAAATCGTGACTTAGATGGAGAGTTGCCTCATTGGCAGTCATACCACAGCTTCTTATATCTACATAATTATGTGGATAGAATATCTATAGGACTATTGTAAAAAATTGATTTTATAGACGACACATATCTAACTGAAATCATAACTGTATATCGTAATGAAAAGCAATGTTAGAAGTCATGTCTTTAACTCAAATCAGTAATCTCATAAGCGATCATTATGTATATTGTTGTGTAAACAACACGCTTTACCATTATGTTAATGACACATGTCAATCAGTAATAAAGGTATCACCTCGTTGAATCTACTATACAGATTAATCAGATCAAACGATCAAAAAATTAGCATTAATCCTGACAGCATTTTATTCTAATTCAATCCTAATTAGGTCTACTTTTCTGATATTGTGTATGTGTTTTTACAAGCAAAAATGACA
This sequence comes from Mytilus galloprovincialis, assembly GCA_037788925.1. Lineage (NCBI taxonomy): Eukaryota > Metazoa > Mollusca > Bivalvia > Mytilida > Mytilidae > Mytilus > Mytilus galloprovincialis. Next base: position 1,132,226 of record JAWDJN010000024.1, on the reverse strand, counting down.
AACTTTTAATCTACTTTAATATTAACATGATTAATAAACCGAAAACAAAAGATTTATGATTGATTTAATAACTTGATTTAGGATATATTATAGCTGTTCACTTTTGAAAATCATTTATAAAAATATTTATATAGACCACAGGGAAATCGCGAATTCTAAACGGCGCGAACTTAGATTGTGTTAGTAAATCGCGAAATAAAGACGGCGCGAAAATTTCCCGGTTTACAGTATTTGAATGAATAAAATCAACACCTGCCGAAGAGGCAAAACTGTTATTTGATAAAAGACCTCTGTTTGCTTTCCGTAGGCATAAAAACTTGAAAGACATAGTAACATCAGCAACTCTGAATAATTAATATGTTGCAGACTATGAAAATAGATTCTATACTTTGTACGTTAAATTGATAAACAAGGTTAAGTAGATAAAGAGTATAGAAAAATATTAGTCAGACAGATCATGAGGTGTCGAGCCCCTAATAAAAATTACAGTATTTTTATAATAAGTGTCACTATGCAATGGCTTGGGCTCCTGACGATGGACATGGCCATGATCAATTAGTTAATTCTAATTGGTCTAAATAGATGTTCGAAACACCTTATGATCTATGGAGTTGGGGTGCTGGGATAGGCTTTGACAACGATTTATTGAAATATTTGTGCTATTATCACGTTGTCAGCCTGAGAATTGTTTAGTTGACATCTTGTCGACTTTTATGATCTCCTCGTACCACAATAACGTGGTTATTTGGTGCAATTTGAACAGTGCTGAAATTTCCTGAATTTGCATATTCACCGGAGGAAATATCTATCATCAGCAATGCTAAAAACAATTGGGTTTTACCCACGTCGTCTCAAATTACAATCTGACACTTTAAGGGCAGTCACAACAGTGATCTGATATGACTTTATATTTTATACAGTTTTATAAATAAACTTGAATTACATAAATGCAACTAGCAATGGAAAGACTAAACATGCTAAGTCTTAACAAACAGAAAAATCCCTCTGAAGGACCAAATTTTGAAAAAGAAGATGCTAGCATGCAGGAATTTATTTCTTGCAGTGGAACTGTGATTAAGACAGAAGAAACTCCATCATTGGGAGAAATATCTTTTGACTTTAAAATGGATTGTGCGGATATTTCAAATGTAAATCCTGAAAAGGAAGGAATAGTCACGCAGTGTTTGGAGGAGTTGGAAAACAAACTCAGAAAGAAACACCAGGTAGCTACCTTAAAATACAGTCTTGGTAAGGTCGATTCGACACAACTTCCAAGTTATATCAGACTAACAGTTAATTTCACACCATCATTGGACCAAGGTTCTAATTCGTTTTTTAACGAAAATCTGGATATAATTAAAAGTGAACTCTGTGAACAATTTCTAAATAGACTTATTGAAATGTGCGAGGAGCACCACAAGAACATGTTAACCAGCATATCCAACTTGCTTGAGGACACAGAGCGAATGATAGGTCGTGGAAGTGCAGAAGAAGGCGCTTGTCTAAAAAGGTTGACATTCCTAGTAAAGAAAAAGAAAGAGATATGGAATGAACGATATCTGAGGGCTATTAGAAACATGTCGACATCTAGTACCGAGAAACCGGAAACTGAAGCAAATACTATATCTAAACTCCAGGATGAGTTACGAGAGCTGAGAGGCTTCCTTGAACCATCCCATCGAGGACGAGGCGGACGTCGATTTAATCGTGGAAGGGGGAGGGGAGGAAGAAGATTTCCCTCCGTTTAAGAATTAAACAGTATCGAACAATATTGAAATGACTTTGTACATAACTCATAACTTTTATCGGAAAATATATGATTTAACTTAACTGTGTAACATCAGATAAGTCTTTGGAAGATGATAAAACATTTAACGTGTGCCTATACACTTAGTTTGTGATGTTTTTTGACAAACAGCTGTAAAGTGTGTGAATAAAAGTGTAATATCTTATCAGTTCTTGAGTTACGTTTATTATATAGATAATTGATATAGCAGAACACAGAAGGTTAGTTTATCAATGAACCCGATGCAATTATGATGATAAACAAATGTTTACAAATATATCTTTATTTAAAGTTGAGAAATAAAGCTATCAAAGATAATTTTTGATATTTTGTTCACGTTAAGTGGTCAGAATTAATACATTATAATTAAATGCAACGGTTATTATCGGCAATAGCAATAGTGCATTGATAAAGTGTTTTTCATTTCTGTCAAAATAGATATTAAATTTGAAAAATATCTATACCGAAAGGTTTAAGGGTTGATTAATTATGTCAATTTCATGTTAAAGTTGTAATACATACATGATAATACAAGGAAAGTAAATGTAAAAACCAATACGTCAGAGATTTTTTAGTGAGAGGAATAAGTTGATAAGAAAGTGCTGAGATTTGCAAAACAAAAATGTATGGTTTTTGATTGTCTGATAAATTAAAAAGTCAAATTGTCAAAATGCATCTGGTAAACGTGTTAGTTTATAAAGCAATGAATGGTGATTGGTTGCAATGTCTAGGAGGGATGTTCTCCTCTTCCCCTTATTTAGTTTTCTAATGAGTAACTGATATCTGATTGGTTGGTGAGTTCATACAGGCTTGATAAAGAATCAATATTACATCAAGAAATGAATTGCACACTGCCTTCTGGCGATTTCCTCCGATCTGTAAGCATGGCTAACAGACACTTTAAGAGAGCGAAAAAAATAAAAAAGGCTATCATGAAAAAGGCCTTCTATCAGAAAATAGAAAGATATAGATTCGCTCTCTCAAGAGGAAAAAAATCAATTGAAAAAGCACGTGAATATGTTAAAATATTCACCACTGAAAAAATAAAAGACGATGAGATTTTGTTACTCAGTATAGGATTAAAATATCTACCGTCTCCCTCGACCAAATTTGCAAAATCTAGTATTGCATCAGATTTCAATGAATTTGCAAGAAAACTAAGATGTAAATATCATTTTGACAAGGGTGAAATTTTTAAACGTCGTCCCTTTATAACAAAATCTGGATATGAACCGGTTATGCAGGAAGTGACTGCAAAACAAAGAAAAGACACATTAATGGTAAAGCCCAAATCTGTATTACAGTCGCCTCCCTTGGTATTCTCAACAGTGTTTTCAAGACAGAAATCACACATAAAGAACAATATCTTAAATCAATGGGATACATTGAAGGATGACGAAGAGGCAAACATTTTATTTTATTTGATAAAAGACCTCTGTTTGCTTTCCGTATGCATAAAAACTTGAAAGACACAGTAACATCAGCAACTCTGGGTAATTGATATGTTGCAGATTATGAAAATAGTTTCTAAACTTTGTTCGTTAAATTGTTAAATGGGTTCTTTAACAGACATAAAATTCCCTTCATCTCCATGAACTTTTATTTCTTTCATAATTCTTGGTTTCCATTCTTTACTCATAGACTCTGTGACTATAGTAACTTTTGGACTAGCCGCCCTTTCATAGGAAGGAGGGTCTGAGAACTCATAACGACTTGACATACTAAAACGAGGGTGAAAGGTACTCCCTTCAGAATCAGAACTCTCATATCCCCTTTCTAAATTCCTTCTTAAAGAAAACGGACTATTTTCACTATCAGACATATTAAAGGAAAATATTGAACTAAATAAAATTTACAACAACAAAAAAATTTATTTCTGAGAAAATGTTTATAAACAAAACTAATACAGATAAGAAATGTATCCTGGTCACGGCACCATTTGTAGCAGGAGGGGGTCAACGACAATTCAACAATGCCATAATATAGTCCTCCTGGGACATGTAGTGGTAGTACTTCGCTTAGGTTCGATCAGCAGGATACACTCTACCTATATAGGTCTCGTTTCTAAATGTCTTACTAAATTAACTAAACAAGAATTCTCCCACTATAATATTTATTACACCAATAACATCAGTAAAGTTCAACAAATTGCATATAAATTCAACAATAGTAAAATAACAATAAATACAACAGATAACTGTTCTGACCAATAGCCTTTCTTAAAAAGGAGCTATTAAGTATGTTAAACTTTATTTATCCACAAATTCACTTTATGAATATAATTCCACCCAACTTATCCTTAAATTAATAATAACCACCTATTTCTATGTTAAACGGACTTTATTTAAAGTTAGCGCCGGAAAAGCATACCTATGTATCCGGAGACGGTCCCTCACATTTAACTATCAATAATTACATACCTTAAAGGTCAAGGACACTGGAGTGTTTGTACACAGAAACGTGTTAGGCCCAATTAGACTGATACAGTCTGGAGGGTTTGAGGGTGGCTTGATGCAAGCCGGCTCAATGCAGCAACTCCTAGATGTAGCAAACACTCCAGTATTTATACTTTTTAAAACAATGGAATCAAACACCGTGAAAAACAACAAGTTTATTACGTAAGTGAGGAGATAAACACCGAGATCTTCGAATTAACTTTGAACCCAAGGACAGCATTGGCTTAAGTTGACCACTAGATTTAATGAATAGAAAATGCCGTATGTCCATCTACTTCCGGTCAACGTGCTCCAGAAGTAGAGAAGAAATTTAATTAAATATACTTGAAGACAAGAAGCAATAGTCTAAAAGGTTAGTTTCCTAAATCAAATAATCCCTTTTATACATGTATATAAATTTGTAGCAAATTCCTATCTGGGGAAATACTAGTTTTATTCTATAAAATTGCCTGGTCACTACATTGCACATACTTTTTTCTATATATGCACATACTTTTTCTCTATATGCACATAGTTTACTTTATATGCACATAGTTTTTCTATATATGCACATAGTTTTACTATATATGCACATACTGTAATATTTTAATGTTTTGTAAATATTGACCTCTAGTTAGTTTGGCTTTATAACTGTTTATTTTGTGTATAGAGAAAATTAATGACGCAAGGCTAATTTGACAAGTTGCTAGTTTATTATCTGCAGTTAAAGTTGAACTGTCAGATGTGATTAAGACCAGAAACGATGTCCTGGTGTGTAGGATAATAAAATTAGTTATGCCTATTTGTTTGTCTAGAGATGAAGTAATTAAACTCTATGATAAGGTCAGTTGGTCAAGAGACTGGCAGATTGTGTATCAGCTGTGATACTGTAAGGATGTGTATTCCTTGAAGTCTTGAATCAGTTAGATTCTGGAGGACTTGTATTTAAAGTTTATATGTTTCAACTTTGTAGCTAACTTTGTCAATGTGTCTGAAGTAATGTACATTTGTTAATAAACTTGTATATATAAATACCGTATTATTTAGTTACTGGGAATTTACCACAGGATATATTGTCGTGCCATAGATGGCTATGTCCGTCCGTCTGTGTCGGTGTTGACCTCCCCTCGATCACGTTACATTTTTTGGTGGCAGCGATAGGATATTATTAACATGGATTAATTATATTCCGGGATTTATAGTAATAGTCGGATAATTTTGTATGAGAGGATTAAATATTTCTTGTGTGTAAATAAAGTAACTGTAATTAAATTGTTATAAAATGGATTAACGTGATTCTTCTGATAAAGAAATCTATTTCGGAGGTGCAAGACCTAAAGTATCAATGGATACAGGAATAGGATTAAGTTCAACTGTGTTATCATCTTCAACGCCTAGAATGATTGAAACCCAAAGAGAAATTCAGCGTTTAACCAAAGTGTATGAAACTCTTCAGGAAGAAATTTCAAGTGCTCCGACTCCGAGAAGATCGCCGATTCCATCCGTGTTCCAACCTTTTGGTAATCAAGGATCGCATTCATCCAAGCATATGAAAATTGAAAAGCCAGTTGTCCCACCCTCAAAATATGATGGTTCTGTTACTTGGGAAGATTACAAAATTCAGTTTGAAATGATATCCGAATTAAATTGTTGGACGGATAATCAGAAAGCAATGTTTCTTGCGACAAGTCTAAGTGGGAATGCGCAAAGTGTTTTAGCCGATATTGAACCGATAAAGCGTAAAGATTATCAATCGATCTGTGCCGCATTAACAAGTAGATTTGGAACCGAAAACAGAACAGAGCTTTTCCGTGTGCAGCTTAAGAATATCCGTAAAAGAAGAGATCAAGAATTGCCAGAATTGGCGCAACATATCAAGAGACTTAGCCGTAAAGCATATCCCAAAGCTCAACAGGAACTACAGGAGATGTTGAGCCGAGATCATTTCATTGATGCAATAGATGACGTGGATACACGGTTGCGTTTACACCAAGCTCACCCAAAGACACTCGATGATGCAGTTAAGTTGGCTGTTGAGCTTGAGGCTTTTTATATTGCGGATAAACAAAGGGACAAACCTTCAAGTGTTCGTAATTTTGCTATTTCGGAAAATTCAGAAGTGTCTGGTCAAATTAAAACACTGACTGATGTGGTAGAAGAACTTCGACGTGAGCTTCAGTTTCTGAAGAGCGATATGAGTCAACAGAGACGCGGATTAAACTATAATAACAACAAACCGGGAAAAAGAGGATGTTGGACTTGTGGAGAGACAGGCCATATTAGAAGAAATTGTCCTAACGATGACAAACGTAACGCGAACTATCAACAAAAAGACAGAGTTAGAACAGGTAACGTTGCGAGTGACGGTGGAGAAATGTATATTCCTGGTAAATTTCAAGGTACAAACGTTCAATGTTTAGTAGATACAGGTGCAAATGTGACAATTTTGAACGATAAGGTATACAATTCTCTGTCTGATAAAAACAAAGTAGTGTTGCGTCCAACACAAACAAACATGAAACTTGCCGACGGTCAACCACTAAAAGTCCGAGGAATAGGTCAAATGAACGTTCAAATCGGAAGGACACTTTTAAAACACGATGTGTGGGTAGCTGAAATAGATGCAGATATAGACAGCATAATCGGTTATGACTTCATGAAACAAAATATGTGTTGCATTGATGTGGCTAACAATACAATGACTGTGAACAAAGAACAGATATCTTGTGCAGTATTTAATACACAAGGTGTGCGATGTTGTCGGGTTGCTGTGTCAGAGACAACAGTTATTCCGCCGGGTGTTGACCAGATTATTCCGGGGAAAGTTATGGATATTGGTTATGCTCCAGATTGTAGTATGTTAGTAGCTTCAGATAAATTTGTGGAGAAGCATCAGCTCATGTTGGCTAAAACGGTAGTTAATTCAGCATCAGATGTCATTCCGATGAAAGTATTGATCGCAACAGATAAGTCTGATAAGGTGTATGAACAAACTATTGACAAGCCGTGTGAAGCAGTAACAGTACTTAACGAGTCAGCTTATTCTCGAGATTCGCCAAGAGAAGACATTCCAGAACATTTATCCAGTTTCAACACAAACAGTATTAGTGACTTGGTATACCGCATTCAAAAGTTAGAATCGTCAAAACCAAGAGTTGTTCATTACAACAGACTTAAACCATATCATGGAGAGTTTGACAATTGGCTTATTAAAACTGTAATTCAAAAAGACAGCGAGTCTCACGATACCGCAATCGAAGAAAATAACATTGAGTCTGACATTGAATTGAGTGAAAATCAGTGCGTTATGTCCAATTTTCCAACTGACAATATTGAATACGGTCGCGGACATCGTGTGAAACGTCCACCCAACAGATACGTACCTGATTAGAACTTTGTTGAAGTTATGAACATTTAAAATTGAAATGAACATTGCATGTTTTCATGATTATGATTGGGTTATTTTAAATTATTTTGTTTGGATGTTGAACTTATTTTTTTATATATATTTTGATTTTTCGTGTATATATTTTTATTGCATAATTTTTTTAGTTTTATTTTTGAAAAAGTTGTCTTCCATACTTTGATAAGTTAAAGTTATTTTTGTTTACATGTGAGACACATGTTTTTCAAAGAAGGAGGCAATGTAATATTTTAATGTTTTGTAAATATTGACCTCTAGTTAGTTTGGCTTTATAACTGTTTATTTTGTGTATAGAGAAAATTAATGACGCAAGGCTAATTTGACAAGTTGCTAGTTTATTATCTGCAGTTAAAGTTGAACTGTCAGATGTGATTAAGACCAGAAACGATGTCCTGGTGTGTAGGATAATAAAATTAGTTATGCCTATTTGTTTGTCTAGAGATGAAGTAATTAAACTCTATGATAAGGTCAGTTGGTCAAGAGACTGGCAGATTGTGTATCAGCTGTGATACTGTAAGGATGTGTATTCCTTGAAGTCTTGAATCAGTTAGATTCTGGAGGACTTGTATTTAAAGTTTATATGTTTCAACTTTGTAGCTAACTTTGTCAATGTGTCTGAAGTAATGTACATTTGTTAATAAACTTGTATATATAAATACCGTATTATTTAGTTACTTGGAATTTACCACAGGATATATTGTCGTGCCATAGATGGCTATGTCCGTCCGTCTGTGTCGGTGTTGACCTCCCCTCGATCACGTTACAATACTTTTTCTCTATATGCACATAGTTTACTTTATATGCACATAGTTTTTCTATATATGCATATAGTTTACTTTATATGCACATAGTTTTTCTATATATGCACATATTTTTTCTATATATGCACATACTTTTTCTCTATACGAACATACTTTTTCTCTATATGCACATACTTTTTCTCTATACGAACATACTTTTTCTCTATATGCACATACTTTTTCTCTATATGCACATACTTTTTCTCTATATGCACATACTTTTTCTCCATATGCACATAGATGACTCATAGTTTTCAAAAGATACGTTTTTGCCAGAAATTTAATATTTCTTTACCGACATCGACTAAACTATTATTCAATTAAAATGGCGGAAAACGGAGAGGAATAGATAAAAAACATTCTAGAAGACTTAGGTCTAAATCACTTAATTCCCCAATTCCAAAAGGAAGGTATTGACTTGCAATGTTTTTTAAGCCTTAATGAATCACAAATTAACAAGTTAGGCGTTCATAAATTAGGTGACATTGCCAGAATAACGGAGAAAGTCCGGTTAGAATTGAAAAAATCGGAAGACGAGTCTCAGTTATCATCAACTAAACAGTCATCAATTGCCAGAAACATCCTGCAGCACAGGAATTCTTTATTTGGTACGGGGAAGAGAGCATCACACAAAAGATCTCCCCAAGTCTTACCAGAATTGGATATTGATGGTAAAAATATGCACTCGAGAAAAAAGAAAAGTAAAGCAAGTGGAACTAATTCTAGATCTTGGACAGTAACAGTAGTTTGTTTGGCTGATAAGGAAGCAAAAACCGTTCCATCACCTACTGAAAGAGAGATCCTATTTAAAGCCGGATTAGGTCATCGGAAAATAAGATTCCAAACCGATGACACCGAAGCAATTATTGGAAAAAATTGTTTCTGATGAAACCATTGATAATGAAACAATAGGTTTTCCTCAACTGAAGCAATGTGGTGGGTTTGAATTGCTAATTTGTCGTCAAAATTCCAGAGAGTTAAATCTGGTTGAATGTGAGTGGAATGTTCGAAATCTAAGATGTTATTTAGGACCTCAAGCTAAATTATACATTAGACCCATACAGAAGAATATCTCTGTAACAGCTATTAAAATATGTTCTGATGCAGAAGCCAAAGTTAAATGTCATAACTGTTTATCTGAATATTCTGTCAGAGAATTGCGGGAACATTTAACAAAATGTAAAAGCTTTCTTAGTATAGATTGTATTGATGATTCTACCCACAGTAGTGATTCTGAAGATCTTAAAGATCCCCATTTGACTCCTAGCTACAATACTGTTGACAATAAGTTAGATCACAAAGAGGCTGAGCATATGCAAGTGGCATGTACTAGTACATGTACTCAGGATTTGGAAAATATAAGCACACCTGTATGTAGTAAAGCTTCTGCATCTGAAGACATTGTTACTTGTATATATATTCAAAATCCGCCCGTTGACAAATCCTTTTCTAGTTCAACTACAACATCTAGTTCATTATATGTACACCTACCTGCTAGCACTCAGAGTCATGCAGAATATGTTGACATTTCAAATGCAGAAGACACAGCACAATACATAATTGAACCTACAAATACTGTAACATGCACAGGTCCTGCAGATATATCCAATACAGATTTTGCAGAGGATAAAAGTGGAATTGACTACATAGTTACCAACGCAATAGAGGTAGTTTTTAATGAAAACATTACAGATCCAGTAGAAACTCTAAGATTCATCCAGGGAAAAATAGTTACTGGAAGAAAACTTGATATAGATGTCAGCTGTCACAGTGGAGAGACATGTGAAGGAGAAACAAACTTCATAATGGTCAACCGTGAGAAGCTATTAGAAACTGCCTTAGACGAAATAGCTCAGACAAAAGATAAAGATTTGAGAAAGACCCTAGAAGTTCAATTTTGTCATGAGGTAAACAACTAGAACAAATTTTTTCCCCATGCAAATCCAGTTTGTTTTGGGGGGAGGGGTCTTCATGTCGCCCAAGACCTCAATTATTGGGCATGATTTTCGTTGTCCACAAATTTAGTTCTTCATTATAACTGTTTAGTGTTATATGCCCAAAATGAAAGGAAAGGGATGAATTAAATCATAGAAAAAAAAACATGTAATGAATTATATGAATCAGTCGGTTTGTGCTGGTGCAATTTTTTTAATATGTCAAAATTTTGAAATAAAAATGCACACAGTACTATTTGTGGTCTCGGGCAAACCAAATTACATGAAATTTTGAATATAGCAAGGGCAGGGGCCAGAAATTTGTTTTATTATAATGTCCAACATCCCCTGTGTCCTGTTTGCTCTCAAATGAAAAAAATAAAGGATTGTAATCAATTCAGTTTTTGTAATATAAAGTGTTAAAAAAAATGCACTAAAAATTTGCTTGATACACATACTGATTCTTGTATTTTTATAGACAGCAGAAGACTTTGGTGGGCCCAGGCGGGAGTTTTTTCGGATAGTGCTGGCAGAAATTCGAAGAGTACTTTCAAAATGGACTCCGAGACTATATGGCAACAGACTACAGAACAATTGGAAAAATTATGGGTAAATTATGCTTTATCAGGACTGCTACTCAGCCTTAGGTATATTAATATACTACAAATGCATGAAATGGGGGGGGGGGGGGGGGGGGGGGGGTTTGGAAAGGGTCTTAAAAGTAAAATTTTAAATGAAGTAAGATTTTGACGCGCTTTTTTGCATTAAATTCCTTGCCATAAAGATTTTGTCTGCTTTGGTGTGACTTTTAACATTTTCTAGATTAATTAAGTCAAAGAGGGGTTATATAGGGCAATGCCAGAAATAGTAAGATTCAGATGGGGTTTTACTGTTTTATTCATTGTAATTCTTAGAAAAAAATCCTGCCCTTTTTAATTGATTTAATGTAACTTCTACCGTTTCAGAGATATTAAGTACCAAAAAGGGGTCTAAATCAAAAATATGTTTTTTTAATAGTGTTCAGATTCCCTTGACGACAAGCTGTGGTCATATCATGCTGCGTTGAGTGTAGATTTTTTTTCATTATAGTTTAGTTAAGTCAAAATGGCAGACATGGCTAATTTGAGTTAGGTTAGTGTTTCAGCCTCTTGGTTTTGTATACATTAGAAGTTTATATGTCAGTCAATTATATCAATTTCTTTCAAACAGCACTAAGCATACTGCAGAATGGATCCATACCAACATTCTTAGGTGAAGTCCAACAAGGGGATATAGTGTTTTGTGCGTGTCTAAGTCATTTTTAGCTCACCTGACCTAAAAGGTCATGTGAGCTTTTGCCATCACTTGGCGTCCGTTGTCCATCGTCCGTTGTCCAGCGTTAACTTTTCTTTAAAGATCATCTCCTCTAAAACCACTGGGCCAATTGGAACCAAACTTGGCATATATGTTCCTTAGGGTATCCCACACAAAATGACCGTTGGGATTATTGATTCATGAAAAAACATGGCCACCGTTACTAAAAATAAAACATATGGGTCAGATGGCAGTTTTTTGCAAATATGTCAAAAACCGTTGCCTTTAGCAAATTTCTGTCAATGTTATAAATGTTTAGCATCATTAGACAGACCTATGTTGAAATTTTCAAAACGATTCCTCAACCGATGTAGAAGTTACGGCCCCTGAAACAGTTTTTTTTGGCATTTTTGCAGGTGCAACTTTGAAAATTCTTCTCAAGATCCATTGTACAGAATTCAATTTCAGTTAGCATATATGTTCTTTAGGGTATCCCACACAAAATAACCGTTGGGATTTTTGTTCCATGAAAAAACATGAACAACGAACAAAACGTTACTATAGAACATAGGGGTCATCTGCCAGTTTATGCAAATAACTCATAAACCGTTGCCTTTAGCAAATTTCTTGGTCCTCATATGGTTCTCTCTAGAAAAACCAGCTAAATTCACTGCAGCACTTAAATTTTTTCGTCTCACTCAAGGTGAAAAGGTAAATCCAGGTGAGCGATACAGGCTCTTAAGAGCCTCCAGTTTTCTTCATACATGTAGTGCTAAAAGAACTCTTGTTAGTCTTGTTTTAAAATATTTTCAGATTGGAACAGTATTGCCAGCTTTTCTCCACCTCCTAAGACCAAGCTCTGTACCACTGACACTGAAATCAGTCCTACTTATCCTTAAGCCATCATTTTCAGAGAAAGGATCTAACACTCGAATTCAAGAAGACCGTGCTTATTCAGCATTTGTTAGATATGTCAGATCTGTTGGAAGTAAGAAAATTTTAAGTTTGCATTCAAAAATTCGAGGGGGGCCATTGGAGTACCCGGTTTATTTAAGGATAAGCAAAAAATATTTTAGTTTATCCGTATAAATGAATTTGTAAAAGGGTTAATATTTTTTAATTGTTATCAATTTTAATAAATTAATAAAATAATAAAATATTAATTATTCAGCGTATTAATATTACTAGAAGTGAACAGTAACAAAAATGCATGCTCTAGGTGATCTTGTCTACAGACAACTCCTGATTTTATATAAACTGATCCAAAATAGTTCTGACAGTTTAGCGTGTCACTGTGATGAGTGGTAATGTTTTTGCCTCTTTTGTTAGCGTTGGACTTATGTCAATTACAAGACGTTTGCCTTCTGATTTTTAGCTCACACTTGGCGTCCGTTGTTGTCGTTAACTTTTCACATTTTCTTCTCTTCTGAAACCACTGGGCCAAATGTTAACAAACATAGCATGAATGATCATTGGATGGACCTTAAAAAGGACTGTTTATTGTGCTGATTGGAAAAACAAGATGGCCACCAATCCGAACATAGTTTAACATTGGAACCTATGGGAAATTCATACAAAATTGTCAATAAAAAATTTAGGGTAGGCATATTTGGGGACAATAAATTAGGGTACATAGGGAAACAGTAAACACTCATCTATTTTTGTTTGGCCTTATGTGTATAAATAAAAATGTGAATAAAAATATAGTAGTAAATCAATGTACATGTATTTCAGGTGGAAGAAGACCAGGATTGACCCTGAGTAATTTAATGGAATTTGTAACAGGTGCATCAGAGGAGCCGTTGTTGGGATTTACACTACAACCTTCGATAGAATTTGTTGAAGTTGGAATTAGTTTCCTGCCTACAGCTAATACATGTTCCAATTCAATGATGCTACCAAGACCATCTTCAGAACTAGAAATTCCTGCAGATGACAAGCTGTTTGATCTCTATGACTATGCCTTTTTAAATACCTACTATGGGTTGGTGTAGTTCTCATTCGAGATGCTCTGTGTTAATTTCCTTTAATGTAATAGAAGATTACATGAACCTGCATTATTGAGGATCAATGTGTCTAAATGTTACCTATGGAATACATGAATCAAGCAGATGGACGATAGCTTCAAAGATTTTTGTCTCCTTTAGTTTCAATTGTGGCCAAACATTTAGTTACTCATTTTCTAGATAAAGTTATTATCTCTTATTATGAACAATAACCAATCAAACAATCTAACTATTAATTGTATGTAGTATTATTTGTTCTAGTCATTATTCTAGTCATATTTTAGTCATCTTAAACAGTTCATCCAAGTTAATATAAGAGGTTAATATGCAAGTAATTTGCCTCTTTGAAATACAGTATGGCCTCTGGAGTTCTCAGTATTATATATATATATAATCTATATTGCATATGATTGACACCATGATGTTAAAACTTACTTTTAACTACAAACCTGTTTATATAAGGTGCTGATTGACGACTTGCTTTCTCTGATATACCATGTAGATAGTTTTTAGATTTTAGATATTGTTACTGTTAGTAGTATTTTAGACAATTGTTAGTATTACATGTATTATGGTTTATTGAGTTATTTAGACAAAGTTAAAGGATTAACTATTGCTATGGGAACAACAGCAATGTCACAGATCTTAATTATTTTAATCATTTATACCTTGATACTGTGACAAACCTCTGCAACAGTACTTTTTAAATAAGTTACTGGTAAGAATTGGGAACAATGTTTGGGTACTGTTGCAGTACTTTACAGTATTTTACACTTATACATTGTTCTCTAAGGAGCCTCTTCATATAGTTAAGATGTTGTTATTTGTGTTTAGATTTCACAGTTCATTTTATTTGGATATTAAATTATGTAACATTGTATGTATTGCCTGAGTAGTAAAATTATCATACAGTAGTCTCCATTTAATCACATACCTGTTATTTGCATATTCCTGATTATTATACCCACACTTTCTAAAGAAAGTTCGGGTATATTGTTTTCGTCTCCGTCTGTCTGTCCGTCTGACTGTCCGTCCGTCCCTTACACTTTCGTGTCCCTGGATCTCCTCCTTCATTTTAAGCCATAGTAACATAATTCTTATTGCATATGATTGCCCATCATCTGCAGATGTGCAATAAGGTTTCAGAATTTCGATTTTGGTCGAGGAGTCCAAACAATAGGCCCAATTGGGTCTAAGTCCTATTTGAGGTATGTCCCTGGAACTCCTTTTGCATTTTGGGGTTTCAATTTTATTATAGAATGGTTGTATATAGTTCGCAGATGTGCAATAAGGTTTAGGATTTTTTATTTTGGTCCAGGGGCCAAAACAAGAGGCCCAAATGTGTCCAAGTCATATTTCAGGCATGCCTCATGTCCCTGGAACTACTTCTTCATTGTTGCATATGAGTGTCCATCATCTGTAGATGTGCAATAAGTAATTAAAAATAGTAATATTTCAAAACAATGTGGGGTGCGGGTATTGATGTCGTTCCGACAGCCCTACTTCAAGTTGCAATTAGTTTTAGCACCGTTGGGGCTTTGATTATAATTGCATATTCCTGTTAGTTGCATATTTTTAGCTCACCTGGCCAAAGGCCAGGTGAGCTTTTGTCATCACTTGGCGTCCGGCGTCCGTCGTCCGTCCGTCCGTAAACTTTTACATTCTGATCTTCTCCTCTGAAACCCCTGGGTCAATTGAACTGCATCTCCTCTTCGTTCTCAAGAAAAGAAGGATGTCCAAAAGAAGCCAGGAAATACATCCTCTCAGAAGTCTTCTGATTCGAGGTCGCGGGGTAGGGGTCGAGGCGGAGTAACACCAGCTGCGCGTAGTCCTGGAGATCGACGACTCTCCTCGCACAACAGATTTTCAACACTTATCATCGAAACTGAAATGGAAACCGAAAGTGTTCCGCCACCCGAAAGATCACGATCTCAGGGTGAGCGAAATAAGAATGCTGGCAAACTCGACAGCATTCGCCCTTCTTTTATTAAATAATGACAAATATAATCCAATGGAATTGCCGAGGTCTTAAAATAAATCTTCTCGAGTTAACACTTCTAGTTCAGTCTTTTTTACCTATTGCATTTTGTCTTCAAGAAACTCATCTAAAAGAAAGTGACAACGTATCTTTAAAAGGATACAACATGTATAGCACATTTTCTAAGGTAGATGAACGTGCTGCAGGCGGATCATCCATTTTTGTGAAGGACAACGTCATTCATAGCACAGTCCAACTCACAACGGATCTGCAAGCAGTTGCAATTCGTTTATCATTAGACAAAACAATTACATTATGTTCGATATATATTCCACCTAATTCAATTATCGATAAAGCAAAACTCAAAAACCTCACTGATCAATTACCCTCACCATTTATACTTATGGGCGACTTCAATGCCCACAATCCATTATGGGGTAGCAAGACTCATAATGCCAAAGGTAAGATCATTGAGGACTTTGTCTCTCAAGAAGGATTATGCATTTTTAATGATGGATCTAATACGTATCTTCATCCTGGAAACGGGTCTTATTCTTCTATTGATATCACTATATGCGATCCCTCTCTGCTCCTGGATTATTCATGGCGTGTTCATGATGATCTATGTGGTAGTGATCACTTTCCAATAGTACTTGAACATTTTTTTAATTCTGCCCAACAGAGAGTACCACGTTGGAAACTTGACAAGGCGGACCGGTCCTTGTTTGAGAATCTCTGTCGAACGGAACTTCAGTCAAACATGTTTGAGACCGTGCAAGATCCAATTTTAACTTTTAATACAGTTCTAACGTCAATTGCTGACAGAACTATTCCTAAGACCTCGGCAAATCCAAAACATCCCAGTAAACCATGGTTTGATGACGCATGTGATCAAGCCATAGGTGACCGTAAAAAATCTGAAAGACGGTTCAATCAACAACCAACGACGGAAAACTTGAGTAATTTCCGTATTTTTCGCGCTAAGGCACGGCGGACTTGTAGGCAAGCCCGACGAACATCCTGGAAAAAATTTGTCTCGGGGATTACATCTCGGACTCCGATGACAAAAGTTTGGAATATGGTAAATAAAATAAAAGGTAAAAATTCTAAAGCCACTGTAAAACATTTGAAAGACGGCAATAATTTATTAACATCTGAAAAGGATATTGCCAACAAACTTGGTGAAACTTTTGCAAAGTCTTCTTCTTGTAACAACTACAGGGAAGACTTTAAAAAAGTTAAAAAACAAAAAGAAAAAATTAAATTAAACTTTAAATAAAAAAATGGTGAAAATTATAATAAACTATTTTCTCTTGAAGAACTTAAAACATCTCTGTCAAAAGCCCATGATACAGCTTGTGGGCCTGATAATATTCACTACCAACTCTTAAAACACTTGCCAGATTCCTCGCTAGAAGCTCTCTTGCAGCTCATGAATAACATCTGGGAATCTGGTGATTTACCATCAATCTGGAAGCTTGCAACCGTCGTGCCTATTCCAAAACCAAGTAAAGATCATACGGATCCTATTAATTATCGACCAATTGCTCTTACCAGTTGTGTCTGTAAAACACTCGAACGGATGGTCAATGATCGCCTTGTTTGGTTCCTGGAATCCAATGGGCTATTAGCCAATATTCAGTGTGGATTCCGACAGGGTCGCAGTACTCTTGATCATCTTGTTCGATTCGAATCATTTGTCCGTAATGGTTTTGCGAAAAATGAGCATGTGGTGTCGGTCTTTTTCGACCTTGAGAAGGCCTATGATACTGCATGGAAATATGGTATTTTAAAAGATCTATTTGATATGGGGTTGAAAGGCAATATGCCTAATTTTATTTCTAATTTTCTCTCTAACAGACAATTTAATGTTAGAGTTAATTCGACCATGTCTGATCTTTATGATCAAGAGATGGGTGTCCCTCAGGGCAGTATTTTATCTGTTACATTATTTAGTCTTAAAATCAACAGCCTTGTTGAAGTTTTAAAAAGTAATATTGAAGGTTCATTGTACGTTGATGATTTTTTAATATGTTACAGAGGCAAAAATATGAATAACATTGAAAGACAATTACAATTATGTCTTGGAAGAATTGAAAAATGGGCCTCGGAAAATGGTTTTAAATTTTCCACTTCAAAAACGGTCGGGATGCATTTTTGTAACAAAAGAAAATTGCATCTTGATCCAGAACTAACTTTGTACGGCAACCCAATTAAAATGGTTGATGAAACCAAATTTCTTGGGTTAATTTTCGATAAAAAGTTAACCTTTCTACCCCATATCAAAATGTTAAAAGCGAGATGTTTAAAAGCTTTAGATATTTTAAAAGTTGTCGGCAGCACTGACTGGGGTGCTGATCGCAACATTTTACTCAATTTATATAGATCTCTTGTTAGATCTAAACTAGATTATGGCTCTATAGTGTATGGCTCTGCAAGGAAGTCCTACATACAGATTCTCGATGCTGTGCATCACCAAGGTTTGCGTCTCTGTCTTGGCGCATTTAAAACCTCACCAGTTGAGAGTCTGTATGTAGAGGCTGATGAGCACTCACTCACTGACAGACGTTTGAAGCTTGGACTTCAATATGCTGTCAAACTAAAAGCCCATTCAGATAATCCTGCCTACAGCTGTGTTTTTAATCCGATTTATGAAGATATTTTTGCAAAACATGAAAATAAAATTCCTCCGTTAGGTTTACGTTTAAAACCACATTTAGCTTCTTTTGATTTAAAATCTGTTGCTCAAGTTCAAACTTGCAAATGTCCTCCATGGGAACTTCCCAAACCAAAAATGATATTTGATCTCCGTGAACACAATAAAAATAAAACAAATCCTCTTTTAATTCAGCAACACTATGCTGAAATTAAAGCCGATTATCTCGATTTTTCAACTGTCTATACTGATGGATCAAAAGATGGTGATAGAGTTGCATCTGCTGCTGTCTTCAGGGACAGAGCTGCAACCCTCCGTTTGCCATCTGATGCATCCATCTTTACTGCTGAAGCAGAAGCAATAATTTTGGCTT